>JBAIZL010000004.1:221134921-221189921 GCA_036971475.1 Prosapia bicincta
GAAAAATATATAAATTAAACGATTCCTGTACTTGAAAATCTTTATTCATGTGTATATATATCCTTAAAGTAGTAATAATTTCAGTATTTGTGAATCGTATTTTGTTTTTAATAAATTGTTTAAATCTAAATAGGTCTTTTGTTGTACAATGGGTTTTATATTAAATCATTTATTTAGCTCCTATAGAGAATTTCAATTGGGAACAACAACGTAGAGCAATCTATTAAAAGTAATTAAGGAATAAATATTTTAGTCTATAATTGACCATAATTAACCAATTTAATATGAAATAAATGAAATAATAAATTTCCAATCCAAACTGATAAAGTACGAATGTTTGGAGAAATGTTGATTTGCAATTGGTGGGTACTGTTATAGTCTAATATCATTATTGTTGCATAATTTCTTCTGTTTAAAGCAATATAATGTTGTTAATATAAATATAATGTTTGATTATATCAGGGAATAACACCTATTATATCCATTCAAATCGTTGTAATAATACATTTTAAATAAATTTGCAAAAATAAAATAAAAGTAAAACTAAAATAAAAACTGAGTATTCATACTGTTATGTAAAGTTGTTTTAAAGCAGCCAACATTTGCGTTATTAAAGGAATTAAATGGCCTGCTGTTTTTTGCTGTGCGAGAAAAAACATTTTGAAAAGAAACCTAAAGGTTTTGCCTGTTTCATTAAACAACCGAGAGTTTCGTTGACAGTTGGCGAGTTAAAAATTAAAGTGAGAATACTTTGCATGAAAAAGATGAGCGTGTTTTTCGTTAAATACGTTTCAGATTAAATCGTGTTTCAAAGTTAAATTTAGAATTGGCGAAGAAACTAAATTTTCATTGGTGTAGAAGTTGTAAATAGTTTCAATTTTAGAATTGATGTTATTAGAGGACGGTTTTTTAAATCCTACTAATAATTCACTCTCTGCTTAAATATATATATATATATATATATATATATATATATATATATATAAATATCGCAATATGTTTTCTTGTGTATTAATAATATTATATATGTATTTCATATATATATATATATATATATATATATATATATATATAAATATCGCAATATGTTTTCTTGTGTATTAATAAAGAACAAAAGTCAAAATACAAATACAAGAATTATATTTGAATTTACAATTCAAAGCTTTTCGTTGGCTAACAGTGCCAACATCATCAGGAATATTAAACCAAATAATATTCCTGATGATGTTGGCACTGTTAGCCAACGAAAAGCTTTGAATTGTAAATTCAAATATAATTCTTGTATTTGTATTTTGACTTTTGTTCTTTATATATATATATATATATATATATATATATATATATATATATATATATATATATATATATGAAAGGTATAAAATAAAAAAAGACAATATAATACTGTATACAATAGATACAAAACAAAATTGAAACAATTAATGTAAATAAAGTAATATTAAATCAAAATTACTTTTATTACAACAAAATAAAAGGTTCACTTCTGTCATGTATCATGTCCGAAATATGTTCACAATATTTTGATGAGGAAATAATGAAAATTATTAAAACATATGCCAACAATGGACTATGGTACAGATATGTAGATGATGGATTATATATTTCCACAAACAATTTTGTAACACTAAACATAATAATTAAAGAGATAGATAATATACACAATAAAATACAGTTTACACATGAAATAGAAATACATAGTGCAATAAATTTTTTAGATATCACTTTCTAAGGAAAATATTAAATTTGAATTTGCAATTTACAGGAAACCTAGTCAAACAGATAAAATAATAGCTAATTACTTAAATCATCCATATAAAAAAAAAAAAAAAAAATGGAAGGTTTATATACGAGCTTACATAGAATGAATAAAATTCTGTTAGATCATATAAATAAGTTTAAAAAATTTTTTAATATCAAATACGACAAAAAGTGAATATAAGAAAGGACCAACATTTTAAACCAACACTTTTAAATGTTTTAAACTTGCCTATAGTAGCACGTACTTTGTTTGTTTGAGGACGGCCGTCTCGGGAGATGTGTCCCATTGTCAACTCAGACCGTAACTGATCTTAAGGTTTACGTAGGTTAGGGTGGGGGTGGGATATTATGGTGGTGTGGGTGTATTTTGTGTGTATTAGGAGATATAATGTCAAAAAGTGCGCGTGAGTTGTAATGTAATGGTGTATTGAATAGCTTACTACAAAATAGCCTACTCCACACACAACACTCTCAATAAACAAATTAAACCCAACAACAAAATCGACGACAATTACAACACCACTGGAGTTTACAAACTAACTTGCAGTTCTTGCCCCAGTTTTTACATAGGCCAGACAAGTAGGCCCTTCTACACTCTGTTACCAAGAACATATAAAAGCACTAAAAAGCAATAACTACCAATCAAACTTCGCCGATCATCTCAACTCCACAAAACATGACTACATAGACATAACATCTAACCTACAAATTCGAATACAAAAGAACACAGAAATAACCAACGATACATAACCAAACAATACGAAATATACAGACACTTCAAACTACACCCTACACACATACTCAATACACAATTACATTACAACTCACACGCACTTTTTGACATCATAACTCCTAACACACACAAAATACACGCACACTACCATAATATCCCCCACCCTAACCTACGTAAACCTTGAGATCAGTTACGGTCTGAGTTGACAATGGGACACATCTCCCGAAACGGCCGTCCTCAACAAGCAAAGTAAGTGCTACTATAGGCAAGTTTAAAACATTTAAAAATGTTTAGTGATTACTAGTAGCTCACGTGAAGATGGAATCAACAAATGTTAATAAATTAAATAATAATTTATTTAAAAATTAGAAAATAATGTCAACAAAAATAACTATACAACAAATAATAAACAAACTATTTGGTCCAAATTAATATTCACTGGATACGAAATTAAACTGATTATAAAATTATTAAACTAATAATAAACTAGTCCTAATATTAAACTAGTTTAATCTGCAAACAATAAAATAAACAATATAATAAATACAGATATTAAATTAAATAAGTTGGATGTAAGCGGTATTTATAGTTTAAAATGTACAATGTGTCAAACATGCTATGTAGAACAAACTAAAAGGAAAATCAAAGAAAGGTATAAAACACATTTAAATGCATATAAAAAACCTAATGTATATAAATCAAATCTAGCAACACATTGTATAGATAATAAACTTGATTGCCCCGAGATACACAAGATGAAGTTAATTAAACATGCTCAAAAAGGTTTAAGAATGAATATCATTGACAATTTTAAAATATATAAAAATACAATTATTGAGCAGCAAGTACAAGTAAAGTCTAAACATAATACCATTTTAAGCCTATTCAATGAATCTTGAGAATACAAGATTAAAATAAATACAGATTATTGATGAATGTTTAATCAAGCAGATAAGATGAGAATAAATCATATTTTAAGTGTACTTTAAAATGTTTGATAATGATGATACTGTCAATCAGCGAACAGCTTCAATGTATAAAGAAAACTAAAATTAATAAATCTTGTTTATGAAAGCGATTTAATCATTTATGTATATATATATATATATATATATATATATATATATATATATATATATATATATCGGATAGAATGTATATATTTTTGAAATAGTTGAACATTTATAATTTATATTCACTTTTAGAGTTGACTTTATTTGAGTCAAAAACTCATTTTCCCCAATTAGTTATTTACAATTCTTTTCCAGAAGTGTTAAATTTATACTGTGTCCCATTTTTTTGCCACTTTCTGTAAACAAAAAAAAAAAAACACTTAAGAAAAACAGAAACAATAAAAAAACTTTTATAATACAAACAAACGAAACTGTTATCACTGAAGGGGTTGAAAAACTGAGATGATTAGATTTTCGGGCTCTGCCTCGTATTTAAAGAAACACTAAACTAAAAAAATCTCATGCTTATCGCTGACAGTCTTATTTAGGGCTAGGTATTGCATTTTTACTACCACATGTGCAACAATAAAGGCGCAATGTTTCGTGAACGTTGTACATCACTTCTCGTCGTCGAGGCCAAAACTTTATGGCGAGCCTAACTTAGTTGGAAAAGGTTTTGTACATTCTACTGAACAACATGTTCTAAATATTATTGTAATAAAACCGATTTTATACTCGTATTTTATTACGTACGAGAGATACTTTACAAAAAATGAAATAAGAGAAAAAATCAACTCATATAAAAGTAACAAAAAATGAACCTCTAAGTATAAAGTTATTCCCCACATCAACGACACTGAACCGTAGCCTTTAGACATACCGTAGGATTTTTGTTTACCTTTTTCTCAGAATATTTCTTGATTTAAATATCCGAATAGTGTATTTCGTCTGTTTTTTAATTTTGTTTTATTAGTTCACACACTCAAACACTCCCTTATATACATACATACACACACACACACATATATATATATATATATATATTTATATACACAGGTATATATAGTTCAAATTTTCAATCGTTAATAAAATACTTTTTATTCATCACTCGTGTTCAAATGTATTTTTAAAACTTTTAGTGGATGACAATTGATAATAATAGTTTTTCTAAAATGAACTCATAATTAAACATAATTAACATTTTAGTTTTTTATGGAAGACAAACTTTTAACAAAAGAGTCAAGGTACGCAAAGTAGCTATTTCGTCCTGTTTGACTTAGAATAAGTGCTAACATATGACTTCATGAAATAGTTGATTTTATGTTACTAGTTGTGTGGTGGAACAGCTGTTTTAACGCATAGTTTATATTACTTAATATATATATATATATATATATATATATATATATATATATATATATATATATATTAATTATAATTATCAAATAAAAAGCAACTGAAGTACACAGTGTTTATACAGTAGAGCGTCAGTAATTGTTGCAAATCAGCTTGATGAGTATGGTGCGCAGCACAATACGTGTTTTCAGCGTGCACGGCACCCAACGCACGGCGTGAAGATTACGGGGCTCGGTGCCACTACAATACGTGGTTTCAGCGTGCACGGCACCCAACGCACGGCGTCAAGAGTACGGGGCTCGGTGCCACTACAATACGTGGTTTCAGCGTGCACGGCACCCAACGCACGACGTGAAGAGTACGGGGCTCGGTGCCACTACAATACGTGGTTTCAGCGTGCACGGCACCCAACGCACGGCGTGAAGAGTACGGGGCTCGGTGCCACTACAATACGTGGTTTCAGCGTGCACGGCACCCAACGCACGGCGTGAAGAGTACGGGGCTCGGTGCCACTACAATACGTGGTTTCAGCGTGCACGGCACCCTGCGCACGGCGTGAAGAGTACGGGGCTCGGTGCCACTACAATACGTGGTTTCAGCGTGCACGGCACCCAACGCACGGCGTGAAGAGTACGGGGCTCGGTGCCACTACAATACGTGGTTTCAGCGTGCACGGCACCCAACGCACGGCGTGAAGAGTACGGGGCTCGGTGCCACTACAATACGTGGTTTCAGCGTGCACGGCACCCTGCGCACTGCGTGAAGAGTACGGGGCTCGGTGCCACTACAATACGTGGTTTCAGCGTGCACGGCACCCAACGCACGGCGTGAAGAGTACGGGGCTCGGTGCCACTACAATACGTGGTTTCAGCGTGCACGGCACCCAACGCACGGCGTGAAGAGTACGGGGCTCGGTGCCACTACAATACGTGGTTTCAGCGTGCACGGCACCCAACGCACGGCGTGAAGAGTACGGGGCTCGGTGCCACTACAATACGTGGTTTCAGCGTGCACGGCACCCTGCGCACGGCGTGAAGAGTACGGGGCTCGGTGCCACTACAATACGTGGTTTCAGCGTGCACGGCACCCAACGCACGGCGTGAAGAGTACGGGGCTCGGTGCCACTACAATACGTGTTTTCAGCGTTCACGGCACCCTGCGCACGGCGTGAAGAGTACGGGGCTCGGTGCCACTACAATACGTGTTTTCAGCGTTCACGGCACCCTGCGCACTGCGTGAAGAGTACGGGGCTCGGTGCCACTACAATACGTGTTTTCAGCGTTCACGGCACCCTGCGCACTGCGTGAAGAGTACGGGGCTTGGTTCCACTACAATACGTGGTTTCAGCGTGCACGGCACCCAACGCACGGCGTGAAGAGTACGGGGCTCGGTGCCACTACAATACGTGGTTTCAGCGTGCACGGCACCCAACGCACGGCGTGAAGAGTACGGGGCTCGGTGCCACTACAATACGTGGTTTCAGCGTGCACGGCACCCTGCGCACTGCGTGAAGAGTACGGGGCTCGGTGCCACTACAATACGTGTTTTCAGCGTTCACGGCACCCTGCGCACGGCGTGAAGAGTACGGGGCTCGGTGCCACTACAATACGTGTTTTCAGCGTTCACGGCACCCTGCGCACTGCGTGAAGAGTACGGGGCTCGGTGCCACTACAATACGTGTTTTCAGCGTTCACGGCACCCTGCGCACTGCGTGAAGAGTACGGGGCTTGGTTCCACTACAATACGTGGTTTCAGCGTGCACGGCACCCTGCGCACGGCGTGAAGAGTACGGGGCTCGGTGCCACTACAATACGTGTTTTCAGCGTTCACGGCACCCTGCGCACTGCGTGAAGAGTACGGGGCTTGGTTCCACTACAATACGTGGTTTCAGCGTGCACGGCACCCAACGCACGGCGTGAAGAGTACGGGGCTCGGTGCCACTACAATACGTGGTTTCAGCGTGCACGGCACCCAACGCACGGCGTGAAGAGTACGGGGCTCGGTGCCACTACAATACGTGGTTTCAGCGTGCACGGCACCCTGCGCACTGCGTGAAGAGTACGGGGCTCGGTGCCACTACAATACGTGTTTTCAGCGTTCACGGCACCCTGCGCACGGCGTGAAGAGTACGGGGCTCGGTGCCACTACAATACGTGTTTTCAGCGTTCACGGCACCCTGCGCACTGCGTGAAGAGTACGGGGCTCGGTGCCACTACAATACGTGTTTTCAGCGTTCACGGCACCCTGCGCACTGCGTGAAGAGTACGGGGCTTGGTTCCACTACAATACGTGGTTTCAGCGTGCACGGCACCCTGCGCACGGCGTGAAGAGTACGGGGCTCGGTGCCACTACAATACGTGGTTTCAGCGTGCACGGCACCCGGCGCACGGTTCCACTACAGTTCATCATATCTAAACCAAGCGTTATCTTTAATTATAAATGCAAAGAAGATAAATCAGTTCTGAAAAAATGCGCCTAAATTAATACGGAACTTACAGTATATTTAATCATTATTTATTATATTTATATTTGTTTGTTCTTCCCTCTAAACAATCACGCGTAATGTAACCTATCAACAAAATAATAAAATTGATTATTAAACTTAATACTTAGTTAATTTGCAATATACAGTTTTTGTATCTTTTGCTCAAAAACAATAAATTACCTTTTCAAAAAAAAGTTTGTACTGGCATATTTTTTTAAAGCTTTATCTGCTATGTATTAGTATATAAATTCTTTTGTTTTTTTCAAGTCCTCTGACTGTTTTTTCGTAGTAATTCTTGGTTTACTTCAAACCAACATGATGTTCTAAAATATAATATAGTTAATGAAATATCAATAATACGCAGTAGTTAAGAGATCGTTGGAAAATCCGGATAAATCAGTAGTCCGGATGTTTCTTGGTAACAATTAATCCGGATTTTCGACGCTTTACTGTATTACTCGTTTTTTTTGTCTATTAAATTTTTTATTTAATATTAAAATTGTGCGAAACAAATTTGTTGTGTTTTTTGTTTTTTCTGCGTTTGCAGAAAAAGCACAACACTTGCCTACCGTAGTAAAGGTTTTGCTTCCTTGTTAGCGCTCTCCAAAAGCTATGCTAGCTTTAAGGATATTACTAGCTTCTAAGGGCTTCTGTTGTAGGACAAAGAATGAATTTAAGATGTTTATATATTAAATAAAAGCACAACACTTGCCTACCGTAGTAAAGGTTTTGCTTCCTTGTTAGCGCTCTCCAAAAGCTATGCTAGCTTTAAGGATATTACTAGCTTCTAAGGGCTTCTGTTGTAGGACAAAGAATGAATTTAAGATGTTTATAAGTATTAGCGTATTCTAAGGTTGTCTTGAATTTTTAAGAAGGGCTGAACTCTATAAACCAAATATTTCTCTACAAAAACTCTACATCAATTTTTCTCTAGAAGTACAGGATTTTGTGGTACTTCTAGAATATTCTGTTTAAAAAAACACATTAAGTTATTAATTATTAAGTTATACAACTTTATATTATTAATTTTAGTATTAAATAGACTGCGTCGTGGGGGATATATCTTCTTATCTCGGATCTTCAAGGGCCTACCTATGTGATTATAATTTCCCTTTACCAAGGGATAATTATGCCCTAAACTTAGTCCTTAATAATTCCATCTATAATAACTTGGAAAAACTGTGGTGTAAGTCTTTTTACTAAAACAAGTAATATATAAAGTTTTTTTAAAAGTCAATTCCTATTGTTTTTTAAAAATTAATATTTAGAAAATTTCAATGTTTAAAATTTATAATTAGAAAAATTAGTAAAATTGATCGGGAGCTCCTAAATCAAAGAAAATTTTTCATTTTATTATTTTTTAAAAAATTTTATAATTACAACAAATAAAAGTATGTATGTATATAAGCCTACATATTGGCTATGTCAGAATAACAATTTTAAGTGGGAAAATAGAAATCCTATTATCTTGCAATTTTCCTTTCTATGTATAGTGTTTGACTATTATTTTTGTTTGTTACTATTTATACGCTTTTTTCGTTACTTGCATTGTGTTGTAGTTTCTTTTCGCTTTGTCTGTTGGTGAAGCAAAAGTTCGTTAACGTTAATCCAGTTTGTTTGTTTATTTTATTCATTTTTAATCCTAGAGCATTATTTATCTTATTGTGTGGTAACCATGGTAACAATTTAAGGTTGTGCAATGGAGATTTCGACGAAAACCAGATGGGGACAAAAGAAAAATTAATATTAACATCTTTGAGAAGTTCATTTCTAGCTATGGGAAAGTTGGCTTAGTGCCAAAGCGCTAGACTTCGAACATGAAGATACTCAGTTCAAATTTGACCTTGGACCTCAAACTTTTACAATTTAATTATTGAATAAGTATTTGGAAAAACTGTTCTAACATCAATTGTCACCTACTATAGGTTTAATGGGATGTATTTGAACTTGATTGGATGAATAAAAACGTATTTCATTAATAATTGAAAATTCGTTCAAGAAGTATATCAGGAGAGTTTGAGCTAATAGAAGGAATTTAATAAGTCGGGTTAAAGAACGGACATGGATTTCCCCTCGAACGCTCTTGAAATTAGAGCAAAGGTTTCGGTAAAGACTTAGTCATTTGTAGATTCTCAGGGAAATGATTTCTACCCCTAATGGGGGTTTGGATGTTGAAATTAAAAGGGATTTAGGAGCTACGGTCTGCATGTGTATCACCGCTTCTCCTAACTAGAGCCTAATTAAATATTAATTACGTTTATGTCTTAATGAAATCAATTCTAAAAACAATGAGAAATTGTGTTTAATAATCTAATCTGATATATAAAAGTTTAATGGTGTCTTTGTGTGAGTGTTCTTCAATCACGTAAAAATTATTTTACACATCGAGCTGAAATTATACATTGACATTCTTAGGGTCCCTGGTTAACAAACAGGCCTATTATTATTAAGAAATTCCGTCAGATCACCGCCCCACGGGCCTTGAAAACCCCCTTAACACTCAATGATCCATACTCCATTTAATACTTAACTTGGCTAAATCAGCTGATAATCACCTGTAACAATCACATTTAAACAGCTGATAGTAAGGCAGGGCGTAAGCTGAGACGCACGCGGCGCAGCACACGCAAGCCACGTTTTACGGCGCAGCACACGCAACACACTTTTTTTTACCAGCGCATGCTGAGACGCAGCACACGGCACACGCATGCAAATTTTGCCTTGAAAGTGGAAGATACCGATACCAACCCATTTGAATTCGATGAGGAAATCGAGGAATTGGTTCTGTGGCAGAGTGAATATATGAAAAAACGAAACACACACATGGCTATGTTGGCCCACAAAGAGTCTTTATACGTTTTTTTGCTAAAACTTTCACGATTCACATCGTATAGCACATGTAACTCGCACAGAGTTATTAGAGATTTTATAAATATAAGAGCTAAGTACAATATGTAAACTACTGTTCAGTGTTTGTCTATTACTGACTATATCAACCTATATCGACCATATATGTTGAAACATGTGTGGCATTAGAGATTTTAAAAATATGAGAGTTAAGTAGAACATGTAAACCACTGTTGAGTGTTTGTCCATTACTGAATAAGACAAATTAATTGTCAAAACATGGGTGGCATTAAAGATTTTAAAAATTAAAGATTTAGGTACAATATGTGAGCTGCTGTTGAGTGTTTGTCCATTACCAACTGAATCAAACTGTCATTTAATGACATCTTGGATCACTAGTTGCGTGGCCTGCGTCGTCAAATCTGTGTCAGTACTACAAACTGCGGCATACTGGCCCACGCGTGTGCCAGACACAAACATGCATGCGCCTCAGCTTACGTGGATCCGTTAGGAAATATGGCGGCACAGTTTTCTGCCGTGTGTTGCGTTGCGTGTGCTGCGCCGCGTGCGTCTCAGCTTACGCCCTGCCTAATTGTTTGTTATTCATATTTCGAGTTTAGTTATACTTTACAAATGTTATGTTACAAGCAGAAGTTTTCCCTCCCTTATATAAGGTATATTTAAATATATGTAGGACTATACGTAGTACGGCGCGCCGAAAGTTTTCATTATTTTTTTTTTTGTATCCCTGTTGACCTTCTGCGTCACCCGGTTCAATTTCCCCCCTCGAATCGAACACGTGGAAACGGGAAATAAATACCTGAAATTTTACGTTGACATTCTTAGGGTGTCTGGTTAACACATAGGTCTATTTTTATTTAGAAATTTCGTCAGGGCGCCGCCCCCACTGGCTTCGGAAACTAACTTAAAGGCAAGTTTATAAGCTATAGTTCGATATATTTATTAGGATTTAATTTTAGTAAATTAATCCAAATACAAATACATATTAAATCAGTACAAATATTCGTCAACCCCGTACGAAGGACGTGTACTCTGCTAGCAGTGGAAAATATTTAGGCATCGTGTATTGGTTCTTTTAAAACTAAAAACTGAAGCGTACAAAGTGTTCTTTGAACTTTACAAAAATAACAGAACAAAAACCGGGTGTAATATCAAGGAAAAATGAAAATGAAATTATAATTACAAAAGGCAGAGTTACAAAAGGCGGTGTAAGTGCGAAATGAGATTTACCCTTGTATTTCGTTGCCATAGCAACCACCACGCCGTGTAATCTGTCTCATCACTTCAGTACTCCGCCAATATTTAAGTAGCTGTATATTTGTCATCAGAAAACCTAACATATTTTATTTCATTCAACTAATATATTGATTTAAAAATTAACTATTTCTTGTCTGGGCGTTTTGAAATTTATCAAACACATTTTACAGGACATTAAACGTAATTTTTTTTGTTATTTGTTTAAGTCGTTCAACTCCATTACCATGAACGTATAATATTTGCTACTGTTGATAATTTGCAACACTTTGTGTAGCAACCGAGATGAACAATGTTTTACAAAGCAATGTAAAACTTATACAAGTAGTGTTCTCAATACAACTCTATAAACGTATTTTGTGCATTCTTAATTATAGTATTAGGGTTCATTAAAACTTCTGTTTTTTCTAATGGTTGAGGAAAGTATTTCCGTGTAATCTGAGGGGTCGAATTATCGAGACTCTACTGTAATATTACACATTCTGTCTTTATAATAATATACAATAGTATTATTATTTATCCTAAATTTATTTCTCAGAATTCAAAATCAGCTGATCTACGACGGGTCAGTGCTATAACACTTCAGATGATAAGCTAATGTTATTGTAATTTCTAGTGAATAACGTAGAACCGTACTCATAACGCTTATCAAACTTCGGTCAAGTTTGAAAATAAAATTTCCATAAAGGAAACAGAAATCAGGTTCTATTCCCAGAATAACAGCAATTTATATATTTCTATTCCCACTATTAGTTCACATACTCCATATATAGCTTGAATAAATTTTCGTTAGTGAAATACTTTTTAGTCATCCACTCAAGTTCAAATCCATTTTTAAATTCCCTTTATTAGCTCGCACTCTCCTAATATACATCTTGTAAAGATGTGCAATCGTTAATAAAATACGTTTTTATTCATCCAATCAAGTTCAAATACATTTTTTAAACCTAAAGAGCGTGACAATTGATGTTAATAAAGTTTTTTCAACTAATTATCCAATAATTAAATTATTAAATTTGTAGGGTCCAGTCGGATTCGAACTGAGAATTTTCATGTTCAAAGTCTATAGCGCCTTGCCACTGCGCCAACTTTCCAATGCCTAGACATATGTTTCTCAAGGATTTATATGAATTTTTTCCCTCATCTGATTGTCATCGAAACTTCAATTGTACAAGTTTAAATTGTTGCCATGGTTACCACACAATATCATAGTGTTCTATGGTAACTAAAATAAAATTTTCTTTGTTTACCTCGGTAGAAATTTACTTAATATTTTTTGTATTACTTGTTTGAAACTTGTAATGGATGACACTTGATGTTATTACAGTTTATTCAAATATTAATTAGTTAGGTAAATTTCTGATTTATATTGGAGGGGACGTTTTGCATAAGGGGCAAGCTATGCAATATAGTTAGTTCGTGTCGTTTGGCTTAAAATAAGTGATAACATATGATTTCATAAAACAGCTAATTTTAAGTTATAGGTTATGCGGTAGAACAGCTGTTTATAGCATAGGTTATGTTACTTTATTTATATAATTGTAATTATTTAATAAAAAGTAACTAAAATAAAGTTTTCATTTTTGGCCTAAGTAGGACTTGTGCTTGAAATTAAAAAAAACGTTTCTTATAGATAATTTTACGTAATTAGATTGTAATGGTGTTATAGGAACTATATAGTGTACCCACATTTTCATCACAGTGTATCTAATAACAAAGCCCCTCTATAGGGGTGAATGAGGAAGCGTTATTAAATATCTAGAGTCACTATCGATGAATTTATTCAAAGACTCGAAATATTAACGAGTGATTTAGGACTCTACAGATATCTGTGTAGAGGCTATGCATGGTTACAGACTGTAATCCTGCCTGAACTCTCTTAATCTCAATAAATTTCATAAACTCTAATCCCAATATACTTTGAAATTCTTGTGAGGTTTAGCAAAGTTCTGCTACCAAGATGTTTACGCCGCACAGTAGACGTTGAGCGCAGTCTCTCCTCTTGTGAATTGCAATGTCTAATCATAACTAAACTAGTAATATAGAAACAAGTTTTAAAGTCAATTTCTACTTAGGTCAACAAAGGAAAATATTATTTAATTCCTTTTTATTAATTAATTACATTTATATCACTACTATTAGTTTATATGATACACAATATCAAGAGTACAGTGGTACAATATATTACAATGAAAATATTGGTATCATCTTACTTTGGTATCATATTAGTATCACTCTAGTTTGTAACTTCTTATTTACCAGATTGTAATTTTGTAATAAAACCCTCTGATGATGATGACGTGGTCATCGAAATGTACATAAGGGTTTAATCTTAAGTAACTTGTTTTATTTGTTATTTTTGATTATTATTGTGGTATTGGGGTTCTTTCCAATATTTTCATTGTAGTATATATGATATATATATATATATATATATATATATTTGTGTGTGTGTGTGTGTGTGTGTGTGTGTGTGTGTGTGTGTGTGTGTGTGTGTGTGTGTGTGTGTGTGTGTGTGTGTGTGTGTGTGTGTGTGTGTGTGTGTGTGTGTGTGTGTGTGTGTGTGTGTGTGTGTGTAGCCTGTATATATCTTGTACAAATTTTCAATCGTTGATAAAATACGTTTTTATTCATCCCCTCAAGTTCAAATACATTTTATTTAGACTTCTAGGGAACGTCAATTAAGATTAATACAGTTTCTTCAAATATTAATTCATTATTTTTAATTTAAAAAAGTTTATGTCTTTAGTCTCGATTCGAACTGTATGACTACGTGTTTGAAACCCAGCAGTTGAGTTACGCATGCACGCTATGATTTTCTTTGATCGCCGATACATATTAACTTGCAGTTTTTGTGTCCCGTATATTGAGTTCACACTCTCCTGATATATATCTTGTGCACATTTTCAATCTTTAATAAAATACGTTTTTATTCATCCAGTCAGGTTCAGTTACATTTTTGTTAACTTATAGATGTTAATACAGTTTTTTCAAATATTTATTAAATAAATAAATTGTAAAAATCTGGGGTGATTTTGAACTGAGTATCTTCATATTCGAAGTCTAGCGCTTTGGCACTGGACTAACTTTCCCATAGCTAGACATTTACTTCTCAAAGATCTATATGATTTTTTTTTTGCCTTCACCTGGTTGTCATCGAAACCTTAAATTGTTTCCATGGTTACCACACAAAATCATAAATAATGCTCAAGGACTAAAAATCAAGGAAAATAATAAAATAAACAAACAAACTGGATTAGCGGTATCGAACCTTGCTTCACAATCTGACAATGCGTAAGGATAGCAAAAGAAACAACACACTGAAAGCGACGAAAAAAAGAAAGCGTATAAATTGTAACAAACTAAAGTAATAGTGCAACACCATACATAGAAAGGAAAATGAAAAATTGCAAGGAAATTTTCTTTCTATTTGTCCACTTAAAAACTATTATTCTAATATATGTAGGCCTATGTACAAATTTACAGTCTATTCATTGTAATTGAAAAAATAATAAAATAAAATTTGCCTAAGTTTCAAGTGGAAATTTATTTTTAAAAAATATTATATTTCTTGTTCTTAATAATATCATATGACTCATCATGGGATGATGATATCACGAGATAACATTGATCAATGCACTGATCTAGTGCAAAACTGGACTGCTGAAAATGATCAATAATTAGATAATATTTTGCCAAGGGATATCAATAAAAGCAATTTCTAGACACGTTCATTATTTACAAAAGTTGAACGACGATCCATCGGTAGTCAAACTTTGTATTCCTCGGGTTTCCAATCTCTTCATCGTACCGCATTGATATTCTAACAACTTTTATATTGTAAATAAACCGAACTTAAACAATGCTTGTGTGTTTATAATTCAAGTTGTAGCAAAGTTTGGTTTGCGAAAGTAATATTAAACTTTGTGAAAGCGGTTTAAGAAATATTGGTTCTCTCTGAACGCTGAAACAGAGTTAAATTAACTTCCAGTAAATATGAACTCTTTGGAAAACATATTTCAGCGTCTTAGGAAAAATTAGTCGCTTCAAGTTGTTTAAAAAATTTATGTTTGTAGCCAGTTGATCAAAGTTTTGACAGTTAGAATGTTTTGTATCACGTTTATTGATTTTGTGGTTTATTTTCTTTACACAATTCTAAAGATACGCTGTTATTGTGATTTATATACTGGAATTTACAATTAGCAAACATTTACAAGAAAAAAAATAATAATCAGATGATTTAATCGCCATTTTTAGCTTAATATTAGTTTTACTTTAAGCTATCATAAATATTATCGACGTTCTAAAATTGAGGATTTGCCGAAACGCGTCAGCTAAAGTTGTTGTTCACTACAAATCGCAGAGTTAGTAATTAAACATTAAAAACCCCTGGAGTCAAATATTATAATTAACTTGGGTAAATAGGAATTCCTTGATTTAAACTGGATTCAGTTATAAAAAAAAAAAGATTTTAAACTTGTAAACTTGGATCCTTTTTTTTTAAAGGTATACGAAGTAGATTCATGCTGGTTCCCAAAAAAAAGTCGTAAAAAGCAATAAAAATGATTCTAAAAGGCTGTGAAAATATAACGGGATGATGAATAGCTAGTATACGAAGTATATCCGTTTATTCCTAGTGCATAAAAACGCGGTTGCAACTTTTCGCCCGAATCTCATCTAGAATTGACGAGGAGGACCCAACAATAGTTGAAGCGCGAATGAAGAAATGCAGTCAGAGGCGACGTTTTGCAGCGACACTGGCTGCGGGAAGGAATTTGCGACCAGCTTTTGGTGAAGGGATTAAGGAGGGTTATCTGCATGATAAGAACTTTTCTAAGAACAGCTGACACGTTAAATGTAGTGAATTGTATTACGACTAAGGACTTGTAGAGGCAAATGCTCCTATTCATATTGAAACAAATTTTAAACTATGTATAATAGTTTTATTTTTAAATACAAATTAATTTAATATAATTCTAATTTTTTATAAAAAAATTTCCTCATAAACTCTATTTTCTGAGAATGTGTTCAATTTGATTTTTTTGACCAATCGTATTATCAGTATATCTTTAATCCATTTTGAGATTTTGACTTAGTGCAACAGAAAGTTGATCGTGTGTAAAAACAGGTTTGGTCGATTGAATCCCTTCTCCCAACAATGTTTGACCCAGAGCCTTATTTATAGCATGTTATTGAAAATATAAGTCTTGAAGGAAATTGGTTCCTTTTCGTTTGAAATGGCATGTTAGAATCTGTTGATATTAATTTAATTATTAATAAAAATATGTTTCCTTTCCCAGAACCAGTGATTATTTGTATTTTAATATACTTGTCAAACATATCTAGCACGATAAGACGTACTCCATTAACTAAACCTGATCCCAAGTTAATATTTCTAATTAACCTTTAATACTGTTCAATATTTCTACAGTTGTTTCTCAGTTGAGATATTTGAAAATGGTACTAAGCTGTTTTTCATTGCAATGTATTTCTTATGGAGGTTTTTGGTTACTTTAAGTTCCTCAAACCCCTATAAATATTATAAATTGAGAAAAGCCTATATTTTTCCTCGCTCCTTCGTGTCAATATCTTTAATTCGAGCCACCTCTCAGCTCTGTACGACCTTCCAAGCTTCCAAAATTTTTTTCTTAAAATTTGGCTTACGAAATTATGTATATGGATGGATTACTTGCAAGGGGTTTTATTGTTATTATTTTAAAACGGATTCCCATCACACTTTATTTAGGCTTTGGACTGGTTAAACAACTATAAAGTTACAGTTGTTTCGAGTGTTTAAAAACAGCCACGAAGCTTCTTCATAGTAAATATTTACAACTTATTTATTTTTATTACTTTTTAAGTATTTCCATTAATGCCACAACGTATTTAAATAAGGCCTATATTTATTCAAACCCTTGCATGTACAACAACGCCTTCAGACACGATCTGACGTCGCCGCTCTTTTCATAATTACTAATCATTTTTCCTATTACATCGTCCAACATCTGGTATTTGGTTTTATCGTCTTTTCTAGAAGATTAAATTTACACTCGGCCTCCTGCTTCAAACAGTCTAACAGGTCTCTAAGCTTCGGGTTTCTAAAGCATTGTCGGGTTTTTGACATATTTGTTACGTCTGGATATCCACTTATATGTTATGTAACATTCAGTATAGCAGCTCCCAAATTCCACAACCTCGTTTGGATCTTTCTTTGAGGCAGCGCCAGGTGATCGTTGCATCTTGTTTCTTCCTAAACCCTCGATAGCTATACCCGTCATAATGAGTACTCGACTTTTCATGAACAGTTGAAGTAGCTTTAATGAAATACTAATATACCTGCTCACCCCGAAACCCAAGACTTGAGTGGGAGGGGAGCCGGTGCGAAGTGGTTGCTTGCCCCGGGAGGGGAGCCGGTGCGAAGTGGTTGCTTGCCCCGGGAGAGGAGCCGGTGCGAAGTGGTTGCTTGCCCCGGGAGAGGAGCCGGTGCGAAGTGGTTGATTGCCCCGGGAGGGGAGCCGGTGCGAAGTGGTTGCTTGCCCCGGGAGAGGAGCCGGTGCGAAGTGGTTGATTGCCCCGGGAGGGGAGCCGGTGCGAAGTGGTTGCTTGCCCCGGGAGAGGAGCCGGTGCGAAGTGGTTGATTGCCCCGGGAGGGGAGCCGGTGCGAAGTAGTTGCTTGCCCCGGGAGGGGAGCCGGTGCGAAGTGGTTGCTTGTCCCGGGAGAGGAGCCGGTGCGAAGTGGTTGCTTACCCCGGGAGGGGAGCCGGTGCGAACTGGTTGCTTGCCCCGGGAGAGGAGCCGGTGCGAACTGGTTGCTTGTCCCGGGAGGGGAGCCGGTGCGAAGTGGTTGCTTGCCCCGGGAGGGGAGTCGGTGCGAAGTGGTTGCTTACCACGGGAGGGGAGCCGGTGCGAACTGGTTGCTTGCCCCGGGAGAGGAGCCGGTGCTAAGTGGTTGCTTGCCCCGGGAGGGGAGTCGGTGCGAAGTGGTTGCTTGCCCCGGGAGAGGAGCCGGTGCGAACTGGTTGCTTGCCCCGGGTTGGAATTTTCAGAAAAGTGGTGGCCCTGGGCAGGCTAATGACCTGGTTTAAAAGGCAATTGTCACATATTTTCTAGTGTGCGCGATTGCAATATATTCATCTGCATTGCAGGACCTTTAATGTGAGGGATGGAAATAAAGTCTATTTATTACGAGTGGACTGGCTGACTGAGTCTCACTTATTTGTTAATGACATTTGTCTTTTCACATCTGTTAATACAAGCTCGTAGTAAGGGTTTATTCGACTTATAAGAGTAGATGTATGTGCTCAATCTAATATATATGAATTACAAGGAGATCTTCAATAATATATGTATTTGCGGATTTATAGGAGATACTTAAGGTACTTAAGGTACTTAAGACTGAGAAGCTTAACCTGACCTAAATAAGGGTGCAATTGCTGAAGTGAGATTTACTTTACATTGCGAAAAGTTATAAACTAGGATGAAATTTACAATAAGTCGGTGATGTGGCAACAATTTTACAACATTAAAGCAACCTAAGCTCAACTTAGGTTACGTAATTGCTAACTAAGCTTAGAACTAATGGAACAGATGCTGATTTGATGGTTCAATGCATATAAGAATAATGTGTGTGAGTAGTACGGAGGGAGAGAATGGTCGTGGATGGTAGTAAATACAAACTTAAAAGCATTTACATATGAATTACAAATATATATTTGAACCTAGATTGATATTAAATGACATAGACTCAAAGGTAATATAAAAACTACCTCATTTTACTTTTCTACATTGGCCACACTCGAAAATGCCAATCGCAGCCGATATAGGTTGTCAGTAGGCTCGTGGGAGAACAAAAGATCCATTCAAGACTGTACGAACCAATCAAGACTTTTTAAAAGTCGCAGATTCAAAAGCATCATGATTGCAAAAAGTTTTATTCAGCCGAGATTCACTACGAACATCAAACTTTTGTTGTATCAAAATATATCTCATATTTTTGTTTAAAAATTATTTGTTGGCAAAATAAACACAATATATTTATTTGCTTTTTGCTAAATATAAATCGTACGTATTTGAATGGTACATACTGCAATTTAGTCACCGACGCGCGAGAACGGCCATGGTGTAGAAATGAGTCACGCTCGATTTTCAGTTCTGCGCATGCGCTGTCGATGTATTCCTGACATATAGATAAGTAAAAGTACTAATTTTAATAAGAAAGGGTGCAAAAAGTAAATATATATGATTCTGTCTGTGCATTGTAAGTTTCTGTAAACCTGACGTTTTGTGTTAGAAATGTTTTTGGGAATGACCTTATCGTTTTGACCTGCCTTGAGCCAGGGCTCTTCTCGTGCGCCGGTAATAAAACTAGTAATAACCGGTAACCTTAAAGCAATGCGATTTTACTAAACTGTGTTACTTTAAACAGACGTCATGATACAGAAGTCAAAAGCACAACGGTAGACTATACAGAATTCTTCAGAACCTCAACCTTAACATGTACTTTGGTTTCATTCTAGACCAGGGGTTCCCAAACTGGGGGGCGCGCCCCCCTGGGGAGGCGTAGAAAAAGTCCAGGGGGGCGTGACACCCAAATGAAATAAATAAAAAAATTACAAAAAAAATAAAACTTATTGGTGTATGCACAGATGGTGCTCCTTCAATGCTGGGTTCTCATTCAGGCTTTGTGCAGTTGGTCAAAGAGAAGAATGCTGATGTGGTTGGGATTCATTGTTTGTTTTATTCACCGCCAAGCTTTGGCAGCAAAAACGCTTCCATACTAACTCAATGCTGTTTTAAAGCTATGTATTAAAGTAGTCAACTACGTTAAGAACAGTGCATTAAATACTCGACTGCTTAAACTTCTTTGTGAAGATTTAGGAAGTGACCACAAAACGCTGCTATTTCATACAGATGTACGATGGCTATCAAAAGGCAATATGTTGGGAAGACTATTTGAGCTCCGTGATGAAGTGATTACGTTTTTGGCACAGCAGAAACAAAACGAGCTTAGTGCAGAGTTAAACAAACCCAGTAACCAAGTGATTTTGGCAAATTTATCAGATTTTTTTGACACGTTAAACAACCTAAACTTGAGACAGCAAAGTGCAGACTCAAATATAGTAACACATCAGGATGCCATCAAGATTTACGTTGAGAAACTACAACTCTGGATGCGTAAAGTGTCAATGAACCCCAGCAACTATTCAAGTTTCAGCAAAGTAGTATCAGTCTCAGAAGAAGCATGTTTTGAGGACGTTTTTGAAGGACCGCTTTTGAAAAACTTGATAATTGACCATTTGAAGAACCTCAAGGAATAGTTCAGCAGGCACTTTCCTAACTTCAGAGGAGTTTTACAAACTATCAACCGACCCGTTCCACATGGACATACAGTTGCTGTCAAGAGTTGCAAGAGGAGGCTTCCTTAAATTGAAAATGCATCTGTGTTACAATGTTAAATTTTGTATCAGTAATTATATTCGTTTTTCATGTAATACTTGTTTTAATTTTCATCATACGTACAATTATCGAATCTTTCCATTCTGCGATACCGCATTCAACAGTGAACAAAAAATCTATCTACTCACCGTATCAAGTAGGCACATACTTGTACGAGTTCATGTACTTGTACAAGTAGGAGTTGCTATGTACGGCACCGTGAAAATAGGGTATTGCAAAATGGAAAGCTGATATGTGTAGGGGGGCGTGGGGGGTCTCCCAATAACCAGAGGGGGCGTGGTACAAAAAAGTTTGGGAACCCCTGTTCTAGACCAATTGACGAAAAACTTTGATGATTCAGTTGAACCACCGATTTTTTCATAACCTATCTTTTACTTACTTTTTTCAACTCGAAAATAATTGTACAACAGAATAAATAGTAATATTAAAATTGAAAATCACTTCATCATGTTTTTATAAGACAGTTAGCCATTTTAAACGGACACCACCCTTCCTGTGGTAGACCAATGAATTTCAAGATATACAGAATAATGATAGCCAGTGTGATCATGAATGAGATATACGAGGACTACTTGATGAATATAAGTATGAAGTCCATTGTTATCGGAAGCCAATAGATTAATGATACGAAAGGTGAACAACAAACACAGTGAAAATGTCACTGAAAACGGAGGCTTAAAATCGAAGACGAACAATTTACGTAGACATGTGAAACAATAACTTAGAAAGAAACGAATAGTGTGGTATGTAGAGTTACGAAGCAAAGATAAAAGCCCTGAAACCTCTAATATTTTAACAAAGGAGAAAACTATGTGTAAATATAGAAATAAAAAATGAGAAATGGGTATGTATTAAAAAGACAAAAATTAAATAGAGAAAATGGTAAAAAAAGACCCACGTAGGAGAGACAAAATTCTCAAAGAAAATCGGGAAGAAGTTGACTTTAACAGTCGATTCAAAGATAATAATAAAACTGAGATATTTAATTTATAATAATAAAGCTAATGAGGCACAAACAACCCTAAATGATGAAGGCAGTAAAATGCGTCGGGGTTTTATTCCGGGTGGATTATTCAGTTTCTACTTCAGACTAAGCTGTCGCCGAGTCGGATTTGAGAGTTCCCTTGTCGTCAACGTGAAATTTACAAGGACAAAGGGCTTACTCAGACCTGTCACTTTCAAGGGCGTCCTTGCTTCCTTTTATCTTGACAAAACGTGGTCTAGTTGCTTCCAGACCTTTTCACAGCTCATTGTGAAGGCGGGACTACATTTGCTGTTGTCTTTGTACTCTTTGATTAAAATCACTCCAGTTGCGGAAGACAGACAAAATTACAAGTGCTTGACAGACCTCTTGTCGTTGTCAGTGTCGCAAATTGCTTCCTAAAGTTCTAATAAAGGTGAATAAATCTCGATTTTACGCAACGTTTTAATTGAATTTCGAAAACGTTGTACTTAATAAAGAGTTATAATTATTTGCAGCATTCTTCAGACACTCTTAAAAGACACCTTGAGATACTTTTAAAAAGGATTATTGGTAGATTTCTACTCGTTTAATCCCAGGGCGAGTAATCATTTACAGTACATATGCAAGTCCTTTTGATGTTACTAGTGATTAATGATCAAGGAATAGTAAAACCTCTCATATCCGACCCTCTCATATCCTGCTTACTCATATACGGCTCTCCCATATCCGGCCCTCTCATATCCGGACCTCTAATATCAGGCTTTCTCATATCCGGCCCTCTCATATCTCGCTCTCTCATATCCGGACCTCTAATATCAAGCTCTCTCATATCCGGTCCACTAATATCCGGCTCTCCCATATCCGGCCCTCTCATATCTGGACCTCTAATATCAAGCTCTATCATATCCGGCCCACTAATATCCGGCCCTCTCATATCCTGCTCACTCATATATGGCTCTCTCATATCCGGCCTCTCATATCTGGACCTCAAATATCAGGCTCTCTCATATCCGACCCTCTCACATCCGGCTCTCTTATATGCGGCTCTCTCATATCCGGCCCTCTCATACCCGGACCTCTAATATCAAGCTCTCTCATACCAGGTCCACTAATATCCGGACCTCTCATATCCGGCCCACTCATATCCGGCTCTCTCATATCCGGCCCTCTCATATTCGGCCCCCTCATATCCGGTGCCTCCGTATCCGGACGTAATAAAGTAAGCGTCTTTATTCCTCATTTCGCCTTAAGTCCTCTCGCGCTAGCAGTCTGCTTTTTGTTCTTCCCCGATACAGCCAGTTGTGTTTCTGAGTGTCCGTATCGTTCAATTTAGATATATTCTATAGGATTTTGTGTAAGTAGGTAATTCAGTTAGCTATTTTACCTAGAATTTGTAATTTACAACATACAGTATGGCGGAAAAGCGGGAAATACTGTGTTTTCTATATCGCCGTAAGTTACTGACAGTTATAATCGCGGGCACGGATGCGGGAAAAGTGTTCCCGAATGCCTAAAAAATATAGACTTCTAGATGAGTCGCTACGGCATGGGATGCAATCAGGCCGATAACATTAGGTAAATCACGGCAAACCTACTAGTGGTATTATAGACTTAGTGAGGACACAGCAATCGCCAACCGAAAATGAAAGAAAACAAACTTTACAGGCTTTTAACCAGCTGAGTACGTCGAAGAAGACGAACCAAGATTTATTCTTTTATAACACGAGCAAAGAAATACACAGTCGAACGTTATATTTAAAAGCTTTAAATTATTAAGTACTTTGATGTAAGAAGCAAGAGTAGGCGTGCACCAATAGAAAGCGAGGTCTGGAAGTGGCTAACAGTGGTTTGAAGATTTAAGTTTTGAAAATGAAGTTACTCCGAAACGCGTCAACAGAGGAGAATATTGAAACGTTAGGAATGGCAGAAAACTGTACTCAAACATATAGAAGTATTCTAAGAGAAATGAACATGAGTATATTCATAATTTATTTTAAGAGTTTGGTTTTTGTAAAATTATAGATATATCTGGTTTTAAAACACAGCTTGTAATTGACATTTTGACAATGACTCTCTGAAAATAATGGTAAAGCTACTATTTTGTATGTAAAATAAATGTTGTATATTTGTCAGGGAACGAATGAAGGTATCAGATTTATTACGCAGAGAGCTGCTGGTGTAAACGTAAGATAAGCCTGGTGTAAAACTTTGAAAGGCAAACTTTATATTCTCTTGGATTAAATTTCCTCGCAGGACAAAGGACTGTATTGTCTCTAACGGAAAGTTTCCTATTGTAATGCTCCGAGACGCGAGGAAGGGTTTTTAAAATTCACCAGTTAAATTAATTAGAGTTATTTCTATATTTTGGAGTTCAAGATGTAGTGAATCATTGCTGAGGTCAGGTTAAGGACGATCTCCCCAGATCTGGTTGAATAGGAGCAGTATTGCCTTTGTGTAGCATCTCTGAGGCATACTTACAATCTGAACAGGAATCGAAGATTTTGCTTCATTTAATATCGAACGATGCGGCTAGAATTATACGTTTTACTTAGCGTCAGCTCATATTTGGGATGGAAAATGGCACAGCTTCATGACATGAACCATGGGTTCGGACTTACAGTTTAAAGTCCTTGAGGTAGCTGTACATACTATCTTTCGAAGTCTCAACCCTCTATACTCTCAGGTATGGTGAGGGAAAAGTTGGCATTTGATACGTAAAGAAAGGATTATGAAGAGGCTTGTTACTGGGTAGAGAATCACGAATGTCTCTACAAGAGTTTTACCCGATGAAGTGGTTTCTTCACACTTATTATACCTATCTAAGTCATGGGGAAGTTTTAACCCTCTATACTTTCAGATATAGTGAGGGAAAAGCTACTTGGTGTTAGGTAAGTTAGGACAGAATTATGAGGAAGCCTGTTACTGGGTAGAGAATTACGAATGTCTCTACAGGGTTTCTTACCTGAAGTAATTGTTTCTTCACACTTATTAAAAGATTTCTACCTCTAGACATAGATGGATATATATATATATATATATATATATATATATATATATATATATATATATATATTATAACGTACCTTCACCTATGATTGTCTACAGGATAATATTGACTCTTAGGAAATGAAATTAATAACCCAGCTACTTGCTTTTATAATAACAGATTTATTTTATCCTGAGATCAATATTGCATTTACAGGTAGTTCATATAATTCGTTCTACTAACTTTAATATTTGCCTTAGGCATCAAGACTCTTATTTGACTATTGATTTTTTAACAATTCTAAATTTACTTTCCTTTAGCTATCTAAGGGCGTGTATAAGTTACTGCATTTGTGGTTTGATAAATTTATATATTTTAATTAACTATGTCTTTTTAAGGAATTTATAAAAGTTTAAAAGATTCCTAATGTTTGTTACTTTAAAGAGTTGGCTTTAAGTTAAAAATAAATGTATTACTTATTACTTGCGTGGTTCCTTGTTTCACTTCACTTGACACAAATTCACTTATTAATATTTTCCTATCAATTTCACTTTTCTTAAGTTCTCGAAATGCTTCTATGCCGTAACTGACTTTATTAATCACTCCCTTATTTTAATATCACTTGTTACCCTTTAATCTCCCTCTTTATACTTCACTTTCTGTTTAATAATCTCCCTTATTAATCTCTCTTACTTTAAATTTCCACGTTACTTTGTTTGAATTTAATATTTCTTACTAAAACTGAACATTACTTCTCCCTCGAGTCCTGCATTATGACTCCTCGAGTCCTACCACTTGACCCTTTCGAATACTGAAAATTGACTGCCTCCCTCCTGTTTTCCTTGGTTGGTATCCGTATGGGTTTCATCCTCTCTTCAAATTTGATTTGCTCCCTTATGGCGCTCAAACTGTGGCTAGCCTATGAAATTTTGACACTTCCCTCACTTTCTTTTGGGCTTCGTGGGAATTTGTTGGACTTTCCCACAGGTGCATGTGTTTTTCTGTATTCTCAGGGATTCCTAGTCATAAATCTCCTTGGTCCGTGGATATCTAGGTAAAGCTTCTCTCCCATGAAAGAGGCACGTCCTCGTTTACTTACAATGAACCCCTTTCGAATTATTTTTATTTATGACTTGCAAGTGTGTGGAGTAACTTATTTCGGCCGATAGATCTGACAATAGACTAGCGATAGCTAGGTACAGGCCGTCAAAGTTATGTTAGCGTGGTGCGCAGAGACGGATTTGGTAAAGATACGATGGTGGGGAGAAAGAGTAGGGCTGGTAGTGCGGTAGGGGAGGGGGCTCTTACAGCTGACTTGCTGGAATGCATAACACAGCAAATAGTACCGTTTTCGCTTTAGTTTGTGTGACAGTGTTTATGTCTTTAGTGTATCGAGCAAAACAGTATTTTTCAATACTAAATATGCCTCAACCGCAGACAACAAGTCTGTTCGGCAAAGGAGTGGCGCTCAGAAGCCAAACTAAATGCATTATTATTAATGTATTTAAAAACATATATTCTGAAAATCCCAACATGTGTTGCTCGGTAATTCAAGACCGCGTAGCTAACCTTTGTGGAATATCTGTTCATACATTTAGGAAATTATTGACGGAGGGAAAACGACTAGGAGAAAACGAAACATTCAGTACACCAGGTAAAATTCGTACAAGAAAAATTAAAAAAGTCAACATCGATGATTTTAAAAAATGTGCATTACGAAAAATAGTTCTTAATTTTCATACGATTCATCACGCGCTTCCAACATTGAAGAATGTGCTAATAGTTTTAAAGCTTAAATATACGGAATTAGAATTTAATTTCACTCATGAAACTTTACGCAAAATTTTAAGATCCAAGGGATTTAAATGGAATAAAAACTGAAAATAAAAGAAGGGTTATGATCGAAAAAACATGACATACGCTTTAAAAGAGTATGCTATATAAAATTCGACAGTATAGAGCGGAAAATAGGCCAATAATATTTTCAGATGAGTCTTATATTCATTCGACGCATACCACGAATTTAGCATGGACTGATGAATCTGTTAACGGCTACAAAAAATATATTTCAAAGGGATCAAGACTAATCATAGTCCACGCTGGCAGTGAAACAGGAAGTGTGGAAAATGCCCTTTTGGTCTTTAGAACAGGCCAGGAAACAGGAGATTATCACAACGACTTGAATGCGGGAAACTATGAGAAGTTGTGTTTCTCCTTTCTTTACGTCAGTTGGAGTAGAACGAGCCAAAGCACGCATGCGCAAACGTAATCGTCTAACGTGAGTCATTCCTTCTACAATCGGCCGTACTCCCCACTCACTTCTCCTACATGCGCGAACTACGCTTACAAAACTTTGACAGCCTGTATATCTACAAGTTCAAATAATTTTCTAACAGTTTTCTTAACCTAATGAATTTCGTTATATATATATATATATATATATATATATATATATATATATATATATATATATATATATATATATATATATATATATAGAGAGAGAGAGAGAGAGAGAGAGAGAGATTATTTTATTGATTTTTGTTACTTTGACTATTATAACCTACAAGCGTTGGGAAATGTATTGTGAATATAGGTAGAAGTAAGGAAAAGACACAACCCAGACGCAAAGAAAGCACTTTGTGAAGGACATGTAACGGTGGCTAGTGGGTGGGTCGCTTATCTGAAATAAACTTACTTTCTCACGGGATTCTAGAAAAGTAAGATTAAGGTGAGGACATGAACCGTTCTCAGAGGCAGTGGTTATCTGAACTAAGATTGCTAATTAACGAGATTTTGATAAGAAGGAAAAGTCAAGAATGTAATCTTTTTCCAGGTTAAGGAAATAATAAAGGACGTAGTGTCTAGTATGTCTATCGCTTATCTGAAAGAAACTTACTCCCTTACAGAATTCCAGATAAGTAAGATTAATCAAGAGACAGTGGAGATGTTAGAAAAATTTAATTTTCGTTTATAACGAAAAAGAGGTCTACTTGTTGGTTTTCATCACGGTTTTTGGATGGTGTATCCCGTTAGAAAGTAGGCAGAAAGCGAGAGATAGAGAGAGAGAGAGAGAGAGAGAGATTGAGGGAAAACCGGAAGGAGTGGTTGTTTGATAGATATCAGATGCTGATTTCTCTTTAAAACTACAGAGGGTTTTATTGGGCATGTTAATATTACACATGGTCCGATTGGGCCGATATTAAAGAGGCTTATCAAAACCCCTAAAGTATCAAACAATCCAATTATGTTTCTCATGAATTGTCTATAATAAGGTTTTAAAATCATCAAAAACTACAGAGTTTGAAATCACTCTATAATCTGTTCACTAAATATTATAAATATAGGTTTACTGTAAAGTGTTGCATTTCTGTTTCCTACTAAAGAGAAAAGCCTGCCTCAAGGTGCGTCTCCCTTCACGAGTCCATTTAGTTTCAATGTTTCCAAGAAATTAGCCACGGAAAGATTCCAGACCACGCGATACTTCCTATAGGCTGGCCGAGACCTGAGTCACGCACTCTGTAGATTTTCTAACGATAATCTATTCCATGTTTAAACATTTTCCTCGTTTAAATAAGCTAGTTTGTAGCCTACTTACAAATGGGAGAGTTTTACGTTTTATTAGCTTAACGTATTTCTGGTTTTAAACAAACTGTATTTAGTATGAGTATTTTTAATAAATTTAGTTGTATCCGATTTTAGGGTTGTTGTTAAAGTTATGTTATACGAGGTGTGTTCAAAAAGTAAACAGACTTTTCAAATTTCGCTGGCATAGATTTTTGTTGTTATGTTGGTACATAAATCCCGAACATATGTTTACAGTTTCAACAATATAGAACATTTTGTTTGTTTTTTAAACATACAAAGGTTAGTCGTGCTTTTGTATGCTAGGCTGTTTTCTGCTGTGCTGTATAAAAATGAATCAAATAATTTGTATCAAATTTTGTGTAAAAATTTTGAGAACAATAAAAAGTCGCAGGAGGCTCCAAACCCGGTGTGGCTGAGGCATGATTATGTTTTGGTTTTTGGCTAAGAAATCTCTCCTAAGCAGCGATAAGTGAGCAGGTTCCTAAGGGCCTTTACGTTTTTCACCTTACACCCTTACTATTTTCATACCTCCGGCCAGCTCATCTTCTTCCTGCTCTTTACTATGATGTTAACACACTCCCTGTCCGCAGGTAACACACTCCCCGCAGAAAAGTAATTGTCCGCTTCAATTCGAACTCTGGTCCGATACGTGTAGCTCTAGGAATAAATCTCTCTACAACTCCTGAATTTGTACGAAAACCAATTAGCCTCCTATAAGCTCTTTTAGACAATTTGGCCTAAATACCTATTCTTTCCAATTACCAAGATTTTTGCAACGGTCATTATGGCCGTTGCAAGGTGCATTCCCGTGGTGCAAAAGCTTTGAATTGTTTCCCCGCAATTGCACGTCACCGATTGCCATCATCTTTCGCAGCTTGTCTAATGTTCACAAGCCCCAGCAACTTTCTTCGCTGCTTCAATGTTTTCATCTATTGTTGACGTGCTGGGGCGACCGGAGCGAAGTTTGTCATAGGCATCTTCTTGGCCATTGGAAAAGGTTGCACAGCTTATAAACATTTGTTTACTTAGAGTAGACTCGCCGTATGTTAATTTATACATTTAAAGCTTTTTAGAGCACTTAATTTAACTTTTGCACAAAATTAGATGCAAATTCTTGATCCATTTTTGTATAGAAAAAAATAGCTGATCACCAAAACAAGTCTAATCTTTGTATCTGTTAAAAGCAAACGAAATATGCCATTTTGTTGAAACTGTAAACATATATTTGAGACATGCGTATCAAAACAAAAAAACAAAATGTTGAAACTGTAAACATATATTTGAGACATGCGTATCAAAACAAAAAAACAAAATGTTGAAACTGTAAACATATATTTGAGACATGCGTATCAAAACAAAAAAACAAAATGTTGAAACTGTAAACATATATTTGAGACATGCGTATCAAAACAAAAAAACAAAATGTTGAAACTGTAAACATATATTTGAGACATGCGTATCAAAACAAAAAAACAAAATGTTGAAACTGTAAACATATATTTGAGACATGCATATCAAAACAAAAAAAAAAAAATGTTGAAACTGTAAACATATATTTGAGACATGCGTATCAAAACAAAAAAAAACAAAATGTTGAAACTGTAAACATATATTTGAGACATGCGTATCAAAACAAAAAAACAAAATGTTGAAACTGTAAACATATATTTGAGACATGCGTATCAAAACAAAAAAACAAAATGTTGAAACTGTAAACATATATTTGAGACATGCGTATCAAAACAAAAAAAACAAAATGTTGAAACTGTAAACATATATTTGAGACATGCGTATCAAAACAAAAAAACCTAAATGATCGAAAATGAAATGTACTTTGTCCTCTAAGTTTGAAAAATCATCTCAGATTTTTAACACACCACATAAGTAGTTATTGTAACTTTTTTAAGTACAGATTGTTTAAAAGTTATTTCTATTAGTTAACACTCTCCTGATATATATCTTGTACAAATTTCCAGTCTTTAATAAAGTACGTTTTTATTCATCCAATCAATGTTCGAATAAATGTTTTTAACCCATAGTGGATGTCAATTGATGTTAAAACAATTTTTATAAATATTTATTGAATAATTAAATTATAAAATTTGTGGGGTGTAGCCGGATTTGAACTGAGAATCTTCATATTCAAAGTCACGTGTTCTTGGCACTGTGACAACTTTCCAATACTTAGAAATAAATATTTCTCAAAGATGTATATGAATTTGTTTCCCCTTATCTGGTTATCGTTGAAACTTCCATTGTACAACCTTAAACTGTTGCAATGGTTATTATACAATATCACAAATAGTGCTCCAGGGTAACTAAAATATTTTTATTTTTTACCTCAGTAGGAATTTATTTAATTTTTTTAAAGTAGGCCTATAACTTGTTTATCTCCTAACGAACCAATCCTAATGAAATGCGAAGAAACGAAACCTCTTATAATAAGACTGATTTAAAAAAAAAATTATAGTTTACATAATTTTGTGTTATTTTGTCAAAGATTAAAGATATTCTGGCCTTAAAATTCTTTAAAAATTTGATCTACAGATAAGATAATGTCCTTACTCGTGTTCCTATATTAGAGTTGGCATTTTCTAAAGGTCTCCCTTGTTAACGTCCCGGAGATCTTTGTATTTAAGGGGTAGCGTCTCTCTCATTAAAATTTATTGGAGAGAGCATTCCTTCATTATTCTATTTTGTTATATATATTCTAGCCACTGCAAATATACTGGCGTGGGTCGATATTTATCATTAACATTGACTAGTAATTTCTCGAAATTTAATATATATATATATATATATATATATATATATATATATATATATATATATATATATTAACATTTAATATTTATTTTGATCTTCAACACATCTAGGTAATTATTTATATCATTGATATTTTACGTGCATATTAACATATATTGACATTTAATACCTCTTTGAATTTAATGTTTACTTTGACATTTTACAAATGTTGATATTTAACAAATCCTTTAAATTAAACGTGTATAATGACTTAACATATTTTTACATTAATACTTGTTTTGACATTTAATAGCACCTTGACATTTATTGCCTATATTGCCATTAAACATATATTGACATTTAACACCTTTAAATTTAATGTGTATAGTGACCTTTAACATGTGTAGTTGTAAGAATAATGATAACATTTAACATCTGAAAAATAATATGTAGGCCTATACAATTACAAATATTATAATGTACAAATATTATAATAATACACAAATATACAAATGTTGTATTATATAAGGATATTGTAATGTAACATATGATGACATTTAAGTTATTTTTGACATTGAACACATCTTCGAAATTTTATATGTATATTGAAATTTAACACTTACATTGGCAGTTCAAATTTTTTGATAATTTAAAATGTATTATGAATTTACCATTCATAATGATATTTAACACTTAAATAGACTTTAACAACTTCTTTAATATGTAACATATACTTTGACATTTAACACGTGTACTAATATTTAACCCTCTATACTGACAGTTAACACACATATTTAACATTTTCTTAATACTTATCACTTGTTTTGAGATTAATAAATTTAAATGTATGACTATAGTAAATATTCGCCACTTATAAAGAAATACATAGGATTATTTCATTGTGTATACAATGTACATCCCTTAAATAAACCTTTTAAACGGTTTTACCAGTAAGAATAATTATTTATTGTCTCGCAAAAATATATTTGTCAAGAAACGAAATTTACCGAACGTTTAGAGGCTATTTGTTTAAAGTCAGTTACGCGAAGCTCCGTGGAGGAACCGAACCCAATTACGCTACCGCTCCATTTGAGCTTAAACTATATCGGAAAGTAAGTTATATTTTAATAATTGCGGGTCTCCGGTTAAACTTAGAAAAAGTGTAATTTATTACTTGACTTTCACAAGGAATTTAATTAAAAAGTTGTAAGCGGTTTGTTAACAAGATGTAACTTGCTTTCATCTTTGCGGACAAAGAACTGTTAAAGTTCCTTTTTGTGTCTGATCAGCAAAGTAATCTTTTACTTTATAGACTTTTCAACTTTTGTTCTTTGAAAATATTAATGTGTAGCAAAAATATTTGATGTGAACTAGACCCTTTTATGGATAAGAGAGCTAATAATTACACAGAAAATTACTCAACAAGAACATAAGCAACAACACAAACAACAAAAACACGAGCACAAACAAATTCATCACAATATCAAGAGCACAGTGGTACAATATATTACAATGAAAATATTGGAAAGAACCCCAATACCACAAAAAATAATCAAAAATAACAAATAAAACAAGTTACTTAAGATTAAACCCTTATGTACATTTCGATGACTATGTCATCATCAGAGGGTCTTATTACAAAATTACAATCTATCAAACGAGAAGTTACAAACTAGAGTGATACCAATCGTTCCTACGTTCGCTATTTACAGGCGTGAGGTAAGCTCCGCTCCCTCTCCGCCCTCGACCGACAAATAACGATCGGCCATCAGGAACCAAATAGGTTAAGTCAAAAAGTACATTATAATAATACATATGTAATAAAAACTACAAAAATAACAATAAATAAAAAAAAGTAATTAAATTAATGAGTCGTATTTGAAGAAAGCTATTTAAGTCTAGTATAAAAGGGTGAGTTAGGGATAGGCCCTTTATCTGCATTCATTAATTTACAATTTGACTTGACTATTAAAAATACTTTTATAACTATTAAGTAACTTTTTTGAGTTGATACATTTAGCTAAAATAACATTTTTATCTAAATCATGCTGATTACTAAGGACATGTCCTGATACACTTGATTTTTAATGTCTATCATATTTAATATGCGCAAAATGTTCTTTATATCTAGTTACAATTTTTCTTTTTGTTTGTCCTATATACATCTCGTATATATATCTTATAAATACCTGATTTTTCCAGCATTGAAATTCATCACACTCACTTACATAAACAAACTCACAAATAAAATAGTCCACCAATTCAAAAAAACAGGACACAATATAGCTTACAGAATAACAAATAAAATCCAAAATGCTATCAGACACGGCATTAATAACAATACCAACACATACAATAACCCAGTAATATACAAACTACAATACAACAACTGCAATAAGTTCTATATTGGACAGACAGATCTTTCGCCGAAAGATATAAAGAGCACAAAAGGGCATTGCACACTACTATTGAATCCACCTTCGCAAATCGCCTCATGAACACTAAACACTCATGAAGTATGGAAGATAAAATGAGTATCATACATGCAACAACGACCATAAATTAAACACACTATAACAATATGAAATATATAGACATAGCAACACACATAAAAATGACATCCTAAATGAACAAACACGACACATATGAGACATACTCTTTGATCATATCACTTCTAATTCTCAAAAATTGGTACCAAAGAAGCACAACTGCACCAATCCTAGCGGCAAAAATACGAGGCTGAAGAAATCGTAAGACGAAAACGTTTCCTCCAAGTGTAAGTTAACAATTTAACAACCTTTAATTAACAAAAAATCTGGTCTAAAGTAATATCAAAGTGTAATAAGTAAGCTGTAATAAATTAACTAAATTCTTGACTAGGTTATGATTATGGATTTTAAAAATAATAAATAAACCAAACCTCTTAAACACAAAAACATTCTATATAAATCCTTACGAACGTTTCGATTGCAATGCAACCATCTTCAGAGGAAATTATTACTAGAATAAGGGTTACTGTTGAGAATAAAGGGGTTTGACAAAAGTGTTTTAACTTTTCCAGTTATACATTTCATTAAATTACGTATTTCAATACATTACAATTTACAAAGTTGCCTAGAAATGAAATATTTAGTGTGTTCTATTTTAACTTAGGCTGACTTAGAAATTTTCTAATTTGAGCGCTGATTAGATAACCAATAAAAATGTTACAAGACGAACACTCTGTCAATATGGTTTTATTTTTTCAATATTCCTAAGCATCCATCTTATTTTTAAAAAATTTTAAATAAATACAAACCCCTAACCGTAAAAACCTTTTTATTTAAATCCAAATCTACATTTCAATTGCAAAGCAATCATTTTCAGAGGGAAAGATTCTTGTAATAATTGCTCTGTAAATGATTGATTTGCAATCGAAATGTATATTAGGATCTAAATAAAATGTTTTTGAGGTGACGAGATTTTATTTATTTAAAATATAAACTCGCGCCACAGTTGATCCAAGTTGTTATCGAAATTGTTCACGTTTAAACAATTCACAGCCTATGAGTCAACCATAACGCCCTCCAAACCATCTCCAATCTTCATTTGTATTAATAAATATATGCCGAACCTCTTTCTATCTTCTTATCTTTTCTCTCCATACCCTGTATTACGCCTTCTATCGAACGTCTTGAAGATTCTTTAATACACCAGCAATCATAGAATCTGCTTTTCACAAAATGTACCTTACTGTACCATAATATTGTTTATACTGTTTCTAATGTAAATATTATAATTTACGGTTGAACAAAAACTCGGTTGATACGCGAGTCACGAAATCTTGATTTATTAAAAATTCGTCTACGTTTCGACCACTAAATTGTCGTTCTCATTTAGGCTTACAAGTACAATATACAGAATTAATATTCACGTCTAAAATAATTCACATACAAAATTAATATAAAATAAAAACCATTACAATGTACATTTGTTATTAATACACTGCTAATAAATTAACAAAACAACAACACAAAATAAAAACTAAATAATTAAAAACACACTATAGAACGTGAAAGCTCATGATAATAAAAAATATGAAACAATTAATTAAAATTTGTCAAGAAAAATTCCAAAATCTCTCATCAATTAACATCAATAGCTCTTGAAATTCAAGCAAAAGACAACGCTACTTGCTTAATGAATGAAGCTTGGATAGGGTGCGTGTTTGGAATAGCTGGAGCCTGCGCGTAGAGGCTAAATTAAAATGCTCAACAGAGGGAAATACTCTTCTAAAACATAAATTCCTATACTAACACTGATGGGTTTAATGTCAGTTAGTAAATAGAATCCGGGTTGACAACTTTAGTCACTGTTTGCCGAGTAGCTTACTTGTAAGCCAAAATACAATATAATGGGCTTCGTAGATGACCATGACGGGGAAACCTTTGCGTCTGAACTTAATGTTTGCCAATGCAGTATTTGTTACAATCTGTACAGTTTGGTTTCAGTTTACCTGATGCTCAGATCAGTTGTTTGTGTTGTGTTCTATGTTGCAGTTTGTCGTTAGTTTATTGAAATATTTGGGGAATTTTATTTGCGGTTGTGTTTATTTATGGGAGTTTAAATGAATTTCTTTCACACTTTTATAAATAAATACAAAAAGCTACACACCAGGGAAAAAGATACTCATAAAATTCACAAAATAAAAATGAAATCTAAAATAAGATCGCAAAAAAAAATATTAAAAAACAAGAATAGTATTAGAAACTAAGAAATTACAACACAACACAAACAAAAAAGATAAATCCCCAGCACCAGATATCAAATAAAACTATAAAATATTCTACAGCTTTAAATAGAGATTCATATTAAGCACTATAATAAATGTAACAAACGTGTTTTTGCTAAAAACATAATAGAAAAAGGTAACCCAGACATCAAACAGATCCTATAGGCTAATTAAAACCATGAAAAAATCTTCATACGATCAATACAAATTCCCAACTAGAGCGATATAAAGTTTAGAAATATAGAAAAAAAACACAAATAAAAATATATCAAACGAGGTAAAAAAAATTCAAATACCATTTTTGACCACTTTATAGAAGACTTGACTAAAACAGCTGACGCCTAGCTGAACAACATTCAGCCCCTCAAAAAACTAAATTTCCTCATCATGAAACTGTAATTTTATATCGGTTTGTGGAACGTGCGTAAGGGCATTATAGTCTCTCGAGCCATGAAACCCTTCAGAACATGAGATATGGTTGATAAATCCTAGTTTAGAGCGTACGCGTGCCTCAGCTTCCGAAGACAACCGCCCTGTTAATCAGGGCTACATAGTATCTACCTAATAGGCCCATGACTATTTAAACTTAGCTTAAATTTTTTACAGTAAAACAGTTTTTTATAAGTCTGTGGTTGCATTTGAGAAAAACGTCCTAGACCTTCTTTTAAAGTTCAAATATGCACACATTATATATAAGAAATAAAATTAAGTGATGCAATTCTGAAGGCAACCGTCCTCTTAATCACTCTACATAGTATCTACCTAATAGGCCCAAGACTATTTAAACTTAGCTTAAATTTTTTACAGTAAAACAGTTTTTTATAAGTCTGTGGTTGCATTTGGGAAAAACGTCCTAGACCTTCTTTTAAAGTTCAAATATGCACACATTATATATAAGAAATAAAATTAAGTGATGTAATTCTGAAGGCAACCGTCCTGTTAATCACTCTACATAGTATCTACCTAATAGGCCCAAGACTATTTAAACTTGCTTAAATTTTTTTACAGTAAAACAGTTTTTTATAAGTCTGTGGTTGCATTGAAGAAAAGCGTCCTACACCTTCTTTTAAAGTTCTAATATGCACACATTATATATAAGAAATAAAATTAAGTGATGTAATTCTGAAGGCAACCGTCCTGTTAATCACTCTACATAGTATCTACCTAATAGGCCCAAGACTATTTAAACTTAGCTTAAATATTTTACAGTAAAACAGTTTTTTATAAGTCTGTGGTTACATTGAAGAAAAGCGTCCTAGACCTTCTTTTAAAGTTCTAATATGCACACATTATATATAAGAAATAAAATTAAGTGATGTTATTCTGAAGGCAACCGTCCTGTTAATCACTCTACATAGTATCTACCTAATAGGCCCAATGCTATTTAAACTTAGCTTAAATTTGTTTACAGTAAAACAGTTTTTTATAAGTCTGTGGTTGCATTGAAGAAAAGCGTCCTAGACCTTCTTTTAAAGTTCTAATATTCACACATTATATATAAGAAATAAAAATTAAGTGAGGTAGTTCTCAAAGGCATAATTTCATCTAAATCAGCCGGTGGGAGCAATATTATGAGATACGTCCGTTCCAGCTGGCGCCGTTCCATAAACTTTCATATTACGGAAATAAAACAAACAAAATACGGGATCCTGTGTTTTCTCGTGACGTCACTGCAACGGAGCGCAGTAAATCCGGGAAATTGGTTTCGTGGCGCTTTATTGTCATTGGGAACTATTGCAGCGCCTATTAGTTCGCTCATATAACGTGAAGTGCATTCGTTCGCTCTAGAGTCCCAACTAGATCTTCCGCTAGAGAGACTCGAACCCAGTTTTATACAATGGCAATAAACAGTCATAACTATCAAGTGGCTAGTTTTGCTTTGGTTACAAACGCTGGCAAATATAACGTATATGCGACAGATGCACCCAGTGAAACATGCGCCAGTTCGAAACATGTTGAAACATGTTCGACAGTTGGGCCTAAGTTACCCCAAATATACCTGCGTTGCGGATGCCCACATTATTTTCTGTATTAAGTACGATTGTAGCCTCTATGATTCCCGTCACACTTTGGACTGGCTAAGGCCGCGGACATACACAAGGCAACTGGTGACGGCAACGCAATGTAAACTTAAGTTGTTATTAGAAAAGTTGCTAGTCGGTTTACAAGATTGTTCTTATAAAGTTGCTAATTTAGTTGTCAGAGGAGGATGCGTCCTTGTGTAAATTTAAAGAAAGAAGCTACAAAAACGTTACAAAAAAGACAATTTGGTGTAGGCCTACACCTCTATAACGTCATTCATGGGAGACAGAGTCAATACATTGCTGTGCACAACTTATGAATTTACCCAGAACAATTTTTTAATTATTATCGTATGAGCATTAGCAGTTACGACTACCCCCTTAAGTCATGTATTTGAGAACATCAAGAAAAACACATTTAATTGGCGAGGACCGATTTCAACTGGAGAAATATTAACAATAACACTCAGTTAAATTTAATTGCCCATTTAATATGTATTTCTTTTCATGTATAACTGTAAAACTTAAAATAACATTAGATTGCAATGAAATAAAAATTAGTTTTTAAACAAATCAAATTTTATAGTTCAAGTGCCGATTTCAAATATTTTGAAAAAAATTGTTGGTAAATAATTCGTATTGTTTAGAAATTGTTGCGTACACAAATCATGACCAGAACCAGCAACATTTTGTTTTTCTGACATACTAGTATACCAGTATAATAAAAGACTATTTAAAGAAACAGAAACACAAAATATTGAAATAAAAATGACAATTATTTAACGCATATTGAGAAACGCATACACAACACAAAAAATATTGCTGGCAACCGAGAAACTGGGCAATGAGTTTACAGCATGTCGTGATCGGAGCAACTGTAGTTTCTGTGTCACTCGCTAGTCGCGTTGCTATGACTTCACTATGAATATGTGCTTTCAACTCTGTATGCTGTGAAAAAGCAACTCAAGTTTGCGTTGTGTTGCCGTCACCAGTTGCCTTTTGTATAACCACAGCCTAAGTGATAGAAAACCAGTTTGTCCATCATTTTGGGAAACCAGTTTCCTATGGTTTAGGGGTGTCAAAAATAAGCTAAAAGCGTCGTCATTTTTATATATTTTTACTTTTTAAAATTATAGTATGTTATGTTAATTAGTTTTTTTTTGAAGTTTAATGTTAATGTTTTTTGTTATAAACTTAGTACTATTTCAAATGTTATTATATTTTTAATGGTTTCAAGTTTGAAGCTAGTCTAATGTTTGTAAGTAGGCCATAGTGCAAAGACACGTCCTTATGTTACCTTCGTACTTCTTGATAGTTTTATTAATTGTTTTGACCAGTCTCATATGTGTGTATTTCCATCTCTTCTCTCCAAGGTTTAATTACATCTTCATGTATGCGCATGCTGGATTTTCCGTTTCAGTTTTCAATAAATTTTTTGATTCTAGGATTATGTCTCTGAAGGGTGTTGTTCAATTCTTTGCTCTATCCTTCAACAGCATTAAGGTGGCGCAAGTGTCACAGGGTGTAACTGACGTGACACCGTTATAACAGAACTACTTCATAAGTAATTATTTAAAGAAATAAATAAAAACTATTAACTACTTACTCGTCAACAAAACAAGTAGCAGGTCAGGCTTCGTCGAAACGTGTCAGCAATTGAGTTATAAGTTTTCACTTAGCTCTTTAAGTAACTACTTACTCGTCAATAAAACAAGTAGCAGGTTAGGCTTCCTCGAAACGTGCCAGCAATTGAGTTATAAGTTTTCACTTAGCTCTTTAAGTAACTACTTACTCGTCAATAAAACAAGTAGCAAGTTAAGCTTCGTCGAAACGTGCCAGCAATTGAGTTATAAGTTTTCACTTAGCTCTTTAAGTAACTACTTACTCGTCAATAAAACAAGGTAGCAAGTTAGGCTTCGTCGAAACGTGTCAGCAATTGAGTTATAAGTTTTCACTTAGCTCTTTAAGTAACTACTTACTCGTCAATAAAACAAGGTAGCAAGTTAGGCTTCGTCGAAACGTGTCAGCAATTGGGTTATAAGTTTTCACTTAGCTCTTTAAGTAACTACTTACTCGTCAATAAAACAAGGTAGCAAGTTAGGCTTCGTCGAAACGTGTCAGCAATTGAGTTATAAGTTTTCACTTAGCTCTTTAAGTAACTACTTACTCGTCAATAAAACAAGGTAGCAAGTTAGGCTTCGTCGAAACGTGTCAGCAATTGAGTTATAAGTTTTCACTTAGCTCTTTAAGTAACTACTTACTCGTCAATAAAACAAGTAGCAGGTTAGCCTACGTCGAAACGTGTCAGCAATTGAGTTATAAGTTTTCACTTAGCTCTTTAAGTAACTACTTACTCGTCAATAAAACAAGGTAGCAAGTTAGGCTTCGTCGAAACGTGTCAGCAATTGAGTTATAAGTTTTTACTTAGCTCTTTAAGTAATTACTTACTCGTCAATAAAACAAGTAGCAGGTTAGGCTTCGTCGAAACGTGTCAGCAATTGAGTTAATAGTTTTCACTTAGCTCTTTAAGTAACTACTTACTCGTCAATAAAACAAGTAGCAAGTTAAGCTTCGTCGAAACGTGCCAGCAATTGAGTTATAAGTTTTCACTTAGCTCTTTAAGTAACTACTTACTCGTCAATAAAACAAGTAGCAGGTTAGGCTTCGTCGAAACGTGCCAGCAATTGAGTTAATAGTTTTCACTTAACTCTTTAAGTAACTACTTACTCGTCAATAAAACAAGTAGCAAGTTAAGCTTCGTCGAAACGTGCCAGCAATTGAGTTATAAGTTTTCACTTTGCTCTTTAAGTAACTAAATACTCGTCAATAAAACAAGTAGCAGGTTAGGCTTCGTCGAAACGTGTCAGCAATTGAGTTATAAGTTTTCACTTAGCTCTTTAAGTAACTACTTACTCGTCAATAAAACAAGGTAGCAAGTTAGGCTTCGTCGAAACGTGTCAGCAATTGAGTTATAAGTTTTCACTTAGCTCTTTAAGTAACTACTTACTCGTCAATAAAACAAGTAGCAGGTTAGCCTACGTCGAAACGTGTCAGCAATTGAGTTATAAGTTTTCACTTAGCTCTTTAAGTAACTACTTACTCGTAAATAAAACAAGTAGCAGGTTAGCCTACGTCGAAACGTGTCAGCAATTGAGTTATATGTTTTCACTTAGCTCTTTAAGTAACTACTTACTCGTCAGTAAAACAAGGTAGCAAGTTAGGCTTCGTCGAAACGTGTCAGCAATTGAGTTATATGTTTTCACTTTGCTCTTTAAGTAACTACTTACTCGTAAATAAAACAAGTAGCAGGTTAGCCTACGTCGAAACGTGTCAGCAATTGAGTTATACGTTTTCACTTTGCTCTTTAAGTAACTACTTACTCGTCAATAAAACAAGGTAGCAGTTTAGGCTTCCTCGAAACGTGTCAGCAATTGAGTTATATGTTTTCACTTTGCTCTTTAAGTAACTACTTACTCGTAAATAAAACAAGTAGCAGGTTAGGCTTCGTCGAAACGTGTCAGCAATTGAGTTATAAGTTTTCACTTAGCTCTTTAAGTAACTACTTACTCGTCAATAAAACAAGTAGCAGGTTAGGCTTCGTCGAAACGTGCCAGCAATTGAGTTATAAGTTTTCACTTAGCTCTTTAAGTAACTACTTACTCGTCAATAAAACAAGGTAGCAAGTTAGGCTTCGTCGAAACGTGTCAGCAATTGAGTTATAAGTTTTCACTTAGCTCTTTAAGTAACTACTTACTCGTAAATAAAACAAGTAGCAGGTTAGCCTACGTCGAAACGTGTCAGCAATTGAGTTATATGTTTTCACTTAGCTCTTTAAGTAACTACTTACTCGTCAGTAAAACAAGGTAGCAAGTTAGGCTTCGTCGAAACGTGTCAGCAATTGAGTTATATGTTTTCACTTTGCTCTTTAAGTAACTACTTACTCGTAAATAAAACAAGTAGCAGGTTAGCCTACGTCGAAACGTGTCAGCAATTGAGTTATACGTTTTCACTTTGCTCTTTAAGTAACTACTTACTCGTCAATAAAACAAGGTAGCAGTTTAGGCTTCCTCGAAACGTGTCAGCAATTGAGTTATATGTTTTCACTTTGCTCTTTAAGTAACTACTTACTCGTAAATAAAACAAGTAGCAGGTTAGGCTTCGTCGAAACGTGTCAGCAATTGAGTTATAAGTTTTCACTTAGCTCTTTAAGTAACTACTTACTCGTCAATAAAACAAGTAGCAGGTTAGGCTTCGTCGAAACGTGCCAGCAATTGAGTTATAAGTTTTCACTTAGCTCTTTAAGTAACTACTTACTCGTCAATAAAACAAGTAGCAGGTTAGGCTTCGTCGAAACGTGTCAGCAATTGAGTTATAAGTTTTCACTTAGCTCTTTAAGTAACTACTTACTCGTCAATAAAACAAGTAGCAGGTTAGGCTTCGTCGAAACGTGCCAGCAATTGAGTTATAAGTTTTCACTTAGCTCTTTAAGTAACTACTTACTCGTCAATAAAATAAGTAGCAGGTTAGGCTACGTCGAAACGTGTCAGCAATTGAGTTATAAGTTTTCACTTAGCTCTTTAAGTAACTACTTACTCGTCAGTAAAACAAGGTAGCAAGTTAGGCTTCGTCGAAACGTGTCAGCAATTGAGTTATAAGTTTTCACTTAGCTCTTTAAGTAACTACTTACTCGTCAATAAAACAAGTAGCAGGTTAGGCTTCGTCGAAACGTGCCAGCAATTGAGTTATAAGTTTTCACTTAGCTCTTTAAGTAACTACTTACTCGTCAATAAAACAAGTAGCAGGTTAGGCTTCGTCGAAACGTGTCAGCAATTGAGTTAATAGTTTTCACTTAGCTCTTTAAGTAACTACTTATCGTCAATAAAACAAGTAGCAAGTTAAGCTTCGTCGAAACGTGCCAGCAATTGAGTTATAAGTTTTCACTTAGCTCTTTAAGTAACTACTTACTCGTCAATAAAACAAGTAGCAAGTTAAGCTTCGTCGAAACGTGCCAGCAATTGAGTTATAAGTTTTCACTTAGCTCTTTAAGTAACTACTTACTCGTCAATAAAACAAGTAGCAAGTTAAGCTTCGTCGAAACGTGCCAGCAATTGAGTTATAAGTTTTCACTTAGCTCTTTAAGTAACTACTTACTCGTCAATAAAACAAGTAGCAGGTTAGGCTTCGTCGAAACGTGCCAGCAATTGAGTTAATAGTTTTCACTTAGCTCTTTAAGTAACTACTTACTCGTCAATAAAACAAGTAGCAAGTTAAGCTTCGTCGAAACGTGCCAGCAATTGAGTTATAAGTTTTCACTTAGCTCTTTAAGTAACTACTTACTCGTCAATAAAACAAGTAGCAGGTTAGGCTTCGTCGAAACGTGCCAGCAATTGAGTTAATAGTTTTCACTTATCCCTTTAAGTAACTACTTACTCGTCAATAAAACAAGTAGCAAGTTAAGCTTCGTCGAAACGTGCCAGCAATTGAGTTATAAGTTTTCACTTAGCTCTTTAAGTAACTACTTACTCGTCAATAAAACAAGTAGCAGGTTAGGCTTCGTCGAAACGTGCCAGCAATTGAGTTAATAGTTTTCACTTAACTCTTTAAGTAACTACTTACTCGTCAATAAAACAAGTAGCAAGTTAAGCTTCGTCGAAACGTGCCAGCAATTGAGTTATAAGTTTTCACTTAGCTCTTTAAGTAACTACTTACTCGTCAATAAAACAAGTAGCAGGTTAGGCTTCGTCGAAACGTGCCAGCAATTGAGTTAATAGTTTTCACTTAGCTCTTTAAGTAACTACTTACTCGTCAATAAAACAAGTAGCAAGTTAAGCTTCGTCGAAACGTGCCAGCAATTGAGTTATAAGTTTTCACTTAGCTCTTTAAGTAACTACTTACTCGTCAATAAAACAAGTAGCAGGTTAGGCTTCGTCGAAACGTGCCAGCAATTGAGTTAATAGTTTTCACTTAGCTCTTTAAGTAACTACTTTCGTCAATAAAACAAGTAGCAGGTTAGGCTTTGTCGAAACGTGTCAGCAATTGAGTTATAAGTTTTCACTTAGCTCTTTAAGTAACTACTTACTCGTCAATAAAACAAGGTAGCAAGTTAGGCTTCGTCGAAACGTGTCAGCAATTGAGTTATAAGTTTTCACTTAGCTCTTTAAGTAACTACTTACTCGTCAATAAAACAAGTAGCAGGTTAGCCTACGTCGAAACGTGTCAGCAATTGAGTTATAAGTTTTCACTTAGCTCTTTAAGTAACTACTTACTCGTAAATAAAACAAGTAGCAGGTTAGCCTACGTCGAAACGTGTCAGCAATTGAGTTATATGTTTTCACTTAGCTCTTTAAGTAACTACTTACTCGTCAGTAAAACAAGGTAGCAAGTTAGGCTTCGTCGAAACGTGTCAGCAATTGAGTTATATGTTTTCACTTTGCTCTTTAAGTAACTACTTACTCGTAAATAAAACAAGTAGCAGGTTAGCCTACGTCGAAACGTGTCAGCAATTGAGTTATACGTTTTCACTTTGCTCTTTAAGTAACTACTTACTCGTCAATAAAACAAGGTAGCAGTTTAGGCTTCCTCGAAACGTGTCAGCAATTGAGTTATATGTTTTCACTTTGCTCTTTAAGTAACTACTTACTCGTAAATAAAACAAGTAGCAGGTTAGGCTTCGTCGAAACGTGTCAGCAATTGAGTTATAAGTTTTCACTTAGCTCTTTAAGTAACTACTTACTCGTCAATAAAACAAGTAGCAGGTTAGGCTTCGTCGAAACGTGCCAGCAATTGAGTTATAAGTTTTCACTTAGCTCTTTAAGTAACTACTTACTCGTCAATAAAACAAGTAGCAGGTTAGGCTTCGTCGAAACGTGTCAGCAATTGAGTTATAAGTTTTCACTTAGCTCTTTAAGTAACTACTTACTCGTCAATAAAATAAGTAGCAGGTTAGGCTACGTCGAAACGTGTCAGCAATTGAGTTATAAGTTTTCACTTAGCTCTTTAAGTAACTACTTACTCGTCAGTAAAACAAGGTAGCAAGTTAGGCTTCGTCGAAACGTGTCAGCAATTGAGTTATAAGTTTTCACTTAGCTCTTTAAGTAACTACTTACTCGTCAATAAAACAAGTAGCAGGTTAGGCTTCGTCGAAACGTGCCAGCAATTGAGTTATAAGTTTTCACTTAGCTCTTTAAGTAACTACTTACTCGTCAATAAAACAAGTAGCAGGTTAGGCTTCGTCGAAACGTGTCAGCAATTGAGTTAATAGTTTTCACTTAGCTCTTTAAGTAACTACTTATCGTCAATAAAACAAGTAGCAAATTAAGCTTCGTCGAAACGTGCCAGCAATTGAGTTATAAGTTTTCACTTAGCTCTTTAAGTAACTACTTACTCGTCAATAAAACAAGTAGCAAGTTAAGCTTCGTCGAAACGTGCCAGCAATTGAGTTATAAGTTTTCACTTAGCTCTTTAAGTAACTACTTACTCGTCAATAAAACAAGTAGCAAGTTAAGCTTCGTCGAAACGTGCCAGCAATTGAGTTATAAGTTTTCACTTTGCTCTTTAAGTAACTACTTACTCGTCAATAAAACAAGTAGCAGGTTAGGCTTCGTCGAAACGTGCCAGCAATTGAGTTAATAGTTTTCACTTAGCTCTTTAAGTAACTACTTACTCGTCAATAAAACAAGTAGCAAGTTAAGCTTCGTCGAAACGTGCCAGCAATTGAGTTATAAGTTTTCACTTAGCTCTTTAAGTAACTACTTACTCGTCAATAAAACAAGTAGCAGGTTAGGCTTCGTCGAAACGTGCCAGCAATTGAGTTAATAGTTTTCACTTATCCCTTTAAGTAACTACTTATTCGTCAATAAAACAAGTAGCAAGTTAAGCTTCGTCGAAACGTGCCAGCAATTGAGTTATAAGTTTTCACTTAGCTCTTTAAGTAACTACTTACTCGTCAATAAAACAAGTAGCAGGTTAGGCTTCGTCGAAACGTGCCAGCAATTGAGTTAATAGTTTTCACTTAACTCTTTAAGTAACTACTTACTCGTCAATAAAACAAGTAGCAAGTTAAGCTTCGTCGAAACGTGCCAGCAATTGAGTTATAAGTTTTCACTTAGCTCTTTAAGTAACTACTTACTCGTCAATAAAACAAGTAGCAGGTTAGGCTTCGTCGAAACGTGCCAGCAATTGAGTTAATAGTTTTCACTTAGCTCTTTAAGTAACTACTTACTCGTCAATAAAACAAGTAGCAAGTTAAGCTTCGTCGAAACGTGCCAGCAATTGAGTTATAAGTTTTCACTTAGCTCTTTAAGTAACTACTTACTCGTCAATAAAACAAGTAGCAGGTTAGGCTTCGTCGAAACGTGCCAGCAATTGAGTTAATAGTTTTCACTTAGCTCTTTAAGTAACTACTTTCGTCAATAAAACAAGTAGCAGGTTAGGCTTTGTCGAAACGTGTCAGCAATTGAGTTATAAGTTTTCACTTAGCTCTTTAAGTAACTACTTACTCGTCAATAAAACAAGGTAGCAAGTTAGGCTTCGTCGAAACGTGTCAGCAATTGAGTTATAAGTTTTCACATAGCTCTTTAAGTAACTACTTACTCGTCAATAAAACAAGGTAGCAAGTTAGGCTTCGTCGAAACGTGTCAGCAATTGAGTTAATAGTTTTCACTTAGCTCTTTAAGTAACTACTTACTCGTCAATAAAACAAGTAGCAAGTTAAGCTTCGTCGAAACGTGCCAGCAATTGAGTTATAAGTTTTCACTTAGCTCTTTAAGTAACTACTTACTCGTCAATAAAACAAGTAGCAGGTTAGGCTTCGTTGAAACGTGCCAGCAATTGAGTTAATAGTTTTCACTTAACTCTTTAAGTAACTACTTACTCGTCAATAAAACAAGTAGCAAGTTAAGCTTCGTCGAAACGTGCCAGCAATTGAGTTATAAGTTTTCACTTTGCTCTTTAAGTAACTAAATACTCGTCAATAAAACAAGTAGCAGGTTAGGCTTCGTCGAAACGTGTCAGCAATTGAGTTATAAGTTTTCACTTAGCTCTTTAAGTAACTACTTACTCGTCAATAAAACAAGTAGCAGGTTAGGCTTCGTCGAAACGTGCCAGCAATTGAGTTATAAGTTTTCACTTAGCTCAATTGAAGAGAGTTAAGGCGGGTCAGGTTTAACCCTGATTTACTCATTAAACAAAGGCTGAGATTCCTTAACCGCTACAAATGCATCCATAATTTCGTTCCTAGTCTGGGTAAAATGCGCGTATCTTTTTAAATATTTATTTACCAATGGTCATACATTTAATGTATAAAATGTTCCATGCTTTTCAGCAGTGTAGCACTGGTATTGTCGAGAGCTCCGTACATATTCAACAGCACTATTGTTGTGATATAATAGATATTGCTCAATATATGATGAATATATTGTATAAACGTTCATTGTATAGTGCATAAACGCAGTTTATAGGTAAAGCCAGTAACAGTTGAAGTGCGAATCATTGTTACGCATATATACAATATATTATCCGTATATCTTACTTACTACAATTTAAATATTTCATCAATATATACAATAAGAAATCATAAAGAAAAAACTTATAATACTCGTAAAAATTTAAAAAAAACTTTTGTAGTAATAGACAATACTTTTGCCTTAGTTTTTTCCAATCGATTCCTTAAGGATACCCTCAAGTTTTGGAAATAGACACTATGACGTAAAACCTGAAAGTTACGTATGAATCGGAGTAATGAATCAGATGTGCCTCTACTGTAGTGTTCTGTTGGTCAGCAGAAAAGTTCTCTCTGAAAGCAATTTAAAAGCTTACGTGTAATATCACTTTGAAGGAACAGATGATTTCTATTGAACACGCACTCGATAACTTGCGAGAATGCTGGTCGGTACGGTTGTATTGTAAAGTGAGTTCAAAGCTAATACTATATTTGTCAAAAGGTAATTGCAATATATAATTTTTTTTTACGTATTTGAGTTGATTAAATTAATCAGATAATTGATTAGTTAATTTTTCTATCTATATGTCCTTTTATTCTTAACTTCAAACAAAACGTTCACCAAACCAGTGTCGCTCGCTCTTTCACTTTGTCCCAGCTGTTTATTTCATGCCACTTATCACATTCTACCTTGGCTACTCGATCACTTCGTACACTTTGTGTCGGACCATTTATGTCATGCCACCTACCAGTTTACACCTTAAAGTTTAGAAAGATTTTGCCCATAATCTTACCTTACTATATTTAATTCTTCATTTAACACGCCCAATACTTTTCCACTTCCATGTTTCTTTTGACTCAGGTTGTCTCACTTCGTCGTGTAAAGCTTAAATCCACACGAATTAGCTATGAATTCTTCCACATAGGTACTCCGAAATTAATCCTTAATTATGAAAGAATATTTTGTCAATACTATCTTTAGTTTATTTTCTCGATCGTTCATTCATGTTTATAGTATTATATATATATATATATATATATATATATATATGTGTGTGTGTGTGTGTGTGTGTGTGTGTGTGTGTGTGTGTGTGTGTGTGTGTGTGTGTGTGTGTGTGTATTGAAGGTGACGTTTTAATTGTCAAATATTTAATAATATACATTCTACAACAAGAATATTCAATATACACTCAAAACAGGAGGCTATTTCTTTCTTATTGATAAGTAAAGAGGCGTTTGGTATTATCTATGTTGATAATTTGATGGATAGCTTCGAGTCATTGTATTTCTTATTATTGTTGTTGAGAAATATGTGTGTATTTGCCTAATATATATTATATACATATATGTATGTACTGTATATATATATATATACATATATATATATATATATATATATATATATATATGTATATATATATACTATATGTGTATCACATACGTGTATATATCACAAATTTCTTGAGCCTATTTAGTAAAATTTAATAAAATTCACGAATATGATAAATCGTAAAAATAAATCAAAATTGTAAAGCTGTAAGTAGAAAAAAGAATGTTTTGTTGTGTGAGGCGTTTTTATTGCATGATTTTTATCTGGATATTAATGATTCTACAAAGTAAAAAGTAAGAACTATAAAATAGAAACAATTGCTATCAGAACTGAGTTGTGAACCATACATTACGTCAGTTCGTATCGAATCTAACGTAACCGGTTCGTTAGCAAAAGTTTTACCTTATAATTTTTAGAACCAAGTTCCCCAACTTGCAAAAAATGTTTATGAGTTTTTAAAATTTGGAATTTACTAGCGAAGGTAAGTTTAATGGGGCTGGATTGTTGAATATGCTGAACTCAGGTTTTGCAGAATAGTGTACATACTTTCGTTGCACTAGGGACAAAACACAAAGACATTCCTAGGATAAGTTTACGTTGTTTGAATTCCAAGCACGCATCTGCTTAGACGTGACACTATTATGGTAAACCTTTATTGCAAGAGGGATTAAATCGTTAACAATAGGAATCTGTCTGAAAAATTCTTTTCGGAATCCCTGACTTGTCCGATCATGGGAAAAGATAATAGGATCATGATGGAGTTGATATGACTTTATGAATAAAAACGTTCTATTGTAGGAAGGTTAAGTATTGTTTTTAAGTTATTACTCGAACAATGTTTTCAAAAAGGACTAGACAGCAAGATCTTAATGTCCCTTCAACTCACTTTTTAATTGCTTCTGTCGTTTAATTTGCAATAAGTAAAACCTCATAACCAATAAAACATTTTATTTAAATCATTATGTACACAGCAATCATCCTCAGAAGACGTTATTGCAGTACAAGAATCACCGTGAGCTATTCTTATGAAGGTTATTTATTTAAATACGAAGTTAAAAGGTTTTATTTATTCAAAATTAAAAAAAATATATATATACTACTCTTGCTTCAAGTTGTAACCTAACCTAACTCTTCTCGGGATATGCTCTGATTTAGTAAACGTCTTGCAAATCTAGATACCTCTAAGGGTGTTTTTTAATCAATTTACAATACCTAAAAGAATCGACGCGGCCTTTATGGTAGTAAGTCTATATTTCTTTAACATTTATTGCTAAATAATGAATGTTTATGCTTATTTTTTTATTAAATGTGTAGATGTGATATATATATATATATATATATATATATATATATATATATATATATATATATGCCGATACGTATTCCTTCACGGATGAAAAAATATGATAAATAGTTATTATCTGGAGTACATCCGTTCATTCTGCAGAGCATAAAATCGAAGTTCGGACGTTTCGCTACAGTCTCACTTAGCATTGACGAGGTGAACCCAACAACAGTTAAAGAGCGACTGACTTTACTGCTTTTGGCTTCACTTCGTCAATGCTAGATGAGATTCTAGCGAAACTTTGGAACTGCGATTTTATGCACTGCAGAATGAACAGATGCACTCCAGATAATAAGTATTCATCATATATATATATATATATATATATATATATATATATATATATATATATATATATATATATATATATATATATGCCGATACGTATTCCTTCACGGATGAAAAAATATGATAAATAGTTATTATCTGGAGTACATCCGTTCATTCTGCAGAGCATAAAATCGAAGTTCGGACGTTTCGCTACAGTCTCACTTAGCATTGACGAGGTGAACCCAACAACAGTTAAAGAGCGACTGACTTTACTGCTTTTGGCTTCACTTCGTCAATGCTAGATGAGATTCTAGCGAAACTTTGGAACTGCGATTTTATGCACTGCAGAATGAACAGATGCACTCCAGATAATAAGTATTCATCATATATATATATATATATATATATATATATATATATGCCGATACGTATTCCTTCACGGATGAAAAAATATGATAAATAGTTATTATCTGGAGTACATCCGTTCATTCTGCAGAGCATAAAATCGAAGTTCGGACGTTTCGCTACAGTCTCACTTAGCATTGACGAGGTGAACCCAACAACAGTTAAAGAGCGACTGACTTTACTGCTTTTGGCTTCACTTCGTCAATGCTAGATGAGATTCTACCGAAACTTTGGAACTGCGATTTTATGCACTGCAGAATGAACAGATGCACTCCAGATAATAAGTATTCATCATATATATATATATATATATATTTATTTATCATATATATATATATATATATTTGAACATTTATTTTTGAATTATATATAATTCTTAATAAATATAATAATATTTATAATAAATTATAATAATTTTTAAATTTTATACGACTGCACTGCCTGAAAAAGGAAGAAAAATGACATTAAAGGAAACTCTGTACTTTTCATTATGACAGACACTTGTCTGATATTTTAAAAAATAAACTAATAAATGCAGTATAATTAAAAAAAAAATATATATAGAAAACGTATCAAGCGAGACGTTTATCAAGGTTTGTTGATTAGGCCACAGTTCAAAAATTATCCCAGAGCCAGTGTTAGAAGTAACCGCCAAATTTGCTCTTTGGAAATCTTCGGGAAAACTAGTTCAGGTTCGGAAAATTGGGATTGAAGTAATTAGTTGATAGGAAAACATTCGAAAAGTAGGAAAGCTTTCCAACTAGTAATAGAATTGGTTTATAAAATTTGCAGTAGCAAAATTGTGTTTAAATAATTGGGAAACACAATGGTACACTTAAAATGTGCATATTATTTGTATTTGCATGCAGTAAATCCCTTAAAGGAATTTTTTAAAATAAATATAATTAACTGAAAGTTCTACGCAACCTTTCCAAATTGATATACAATACTTCCGCACGTTAGGAATACTAAAACAACAACATTGAACTTTGTGTTTGAGGCTAAAGATGTAATAGTCTCAATAACACTCCAGAAAGTTACCGCTTCTTGTTGGAAGTCATCTGAACTCATTTCAAACAGATCGGTCGTTACTCTCATGTAATGGATCGAACCTTCTGATATAGGATTCCATGTAAAGTTGCCAAGGACACTCTCACTGCTAACAGGGGTTGGGTTCCTGTAACCATCAACAATTCCCTGGATTTAATTACATTTTGTCTGGTAATAAGTGTGACCACCTTGTTTACAAAACTTCTATTATGTTATATTTACAAAAAAATGTAAATTCAATTCCTTCTTGGGCCAACAAAGAAAAATTTTACTGTAGTTACTTTTTATTGAATAATTACAACTAATATAAATATGTGTATTCATATGATAAAATCACAATATTATGTGGCCAAATAGAAAGAGAAATTTAATAATAATTGGATATCAATGAATTAATATTTAGAAAAAATGTATTAACATTAAGTGTCATCCACTACAAGTTTAAAAAAATGTATTTGAACTTATGTGGATGAATAAAGAACGTGTCAGAACTACAGAGACTGCTGTGCTTAAATATTTGCAGAGATCGTGCAAATCGCAAGATTTTATAACAATGATTCTGGTTCGTTGTCATAGTAACGTTAGTAGATGGCAAAACCACAGTTTCAGCCCAACAGGTGGTTTTGACGGAAAATACGTTACTTTTCCGTTAAAAACGGTTAGGTGGGGTATGAGGGGTTGGTTTCAGCGATTATTGGAGGGTGACGTGTATGGTACGAGGTCTGGAATGTGCGCTGTTGTGCGCGGTTGTGCGTGTGTGTATGTGGCAGGTGTTTTTTTTAGAAATACGTTAATTTTCCGTTAAAGACCGTTAGGTGAGGTAGTATGGGTTGGTTGGTGATATGGGTGTTGGCTGTTGTGTGATGTAATTAGAAGCCTGTTCGGACATGTTGGGGGGTAATGTAAAAACCGTTGTTTACCTAGAGAATGTGTGTATTATATTCTGTACCCAGTTCGTTGCTGACCTATATTTTTACTATAACGTCGCGTTTGTACGGTTGAAATCCGTTACGAGGTGATGGGATTATTTTCGCAATAAATGTGTCAGTCGCAAAGACTGAACGGTGACTTCTCTGTTTGTTCTCCAGATCTTTACTGGTTAAAAAATGTAAAAGCATGTTAATTTATTGATATAGGTTCCTCGCTCGTGAGCTAATGTGTTTACACATCGTTGTGCTAGCGATTGTTTGTTGTAACAGGTATTTGGCCTGAATAAATTGTTTTTAAAAACCTACCTCTGTTTCGAGTTATAATCATGTTCGGACCATTGAAAAGTGTTTTTAAGACTTTACCTGCGCGCTTGTACGTGCGAGTGCTCACGATTGTGTGACGTAATTAAAAACATGTTCGGGCATGTTGTGGGCAATGTAAAACGTCATTGGGAACTTGTATAGATGATGACGACGACATACTTGTGTTATAGTTGTGGGATAAGTAGTTGGTTAGTAGGTCAAGGTCATAGGAAGATGTTTTTAAAAAGAGTCGCAAGCAGAAGTGCTTGCGACATTAATATTAATTTTTTTATTTATTTATTTATTATTTTTTTTTTTTTTTACACAAATACAATAGCATCTTATAATTACATCGCTATATTATAACAAAAATACAATTTTTTTTTAGACTAATACAGCTACTGATGTAAAGTCAGTTCGGTGGACCCACATCCGGACGGTCCGTTGGAGACTATGTGAAATTCGCCGGCACCCACCTCATCCAAATCCATGTTCGCCAACAGCGTGATGAAGCGTCTAGGTAGGAATATCTGGAATTTCGGGTCTTCTCCTTCCTTGTATGGGAAACCTCCGAGCGCAGCAACAACTGCTTCCCCGTAGGTAGTGTCGATTTTTCTGAGGTAGTGCACCGAATACTTTTTACCTTCCTTCAGTTCTGAACATTTCTTTATGGGCAACCCGTCCGTAACGATTTCAACCGTACAAACGCGACGTTATAGTAAAAATATAGGTCAGCAACGAACTGGGTACAGAATATAATACACACATTCTCTAGGTAAACAACGGTTTTTACATTACCCCCCAACATGTCCGAACAGGCTTCTAATTACATCACACAACAGCCAACACCCATATCACCAACCAACCCATACTACCTCACCTAACGGTCTTTAACGGAAAATTAACGTATTTCTAAAAAAAACACCTGCCACATACACACACGCACAACCGCGCACAACAGCGCACATTCCAGACCTCGTACCATACACGTCACCCTCCAATAATCGCTGAAACCAACCCCTCATACCCCACCTAACCGTTTTTAACGGAAAAGTAACGTATTTTCCGTCAAAACCACCTGTTGGGCTGAAACTGTGGTTTTGCCATCTACTAACGTTCAATTTAGGATCGTTGTTATAGTAGCATTCAACACTTTGTTGTTAAAAATTGGTTTTGCACGCATACTCTAAATATTAAATAAATCTTAGTGAAGCGCAAGATTAAAAATTATGACCTCTTGATATTAGGGCTCGTTGTCATAGTAACGTTCAATTCAGGATCGTTGTTATAGTAGCATTCAACACATTGCTGTTAAAAATTGGTTTTGCACGCATACTCTAAATATTAAATAAATCCTAGTGAAGCGCAAGATTAAAAATTATGACCTCTTGATATTAGGGCTCGTTGTCATAGTAACGTTAAAAATATTTTTGGAAATGTTTTGTTTTGCACACATAACCTAATTATTTCCAAACATAACGAAAGAATTTTAAAATGTTCACTATTTTATATTTGGTCCCGTTCAAGACATTATTGTACAACATTTGTGTGTACACAAATGGATATTTTGGTTTTAGTTTTGGATATTACCTAATAATGTTATGGTTTATATTTAAGTACAATTACGCTACTTACATGTATTTTGCAAAATTGGTCCACAATTTTACCATTTTCCTCAACGTTCTTTTCTCAGTAGTATTTTCTGGAGTTGTGCTTTGGTTAAGGTTATCCTGAGCAAAAATGTAGCCCATCTCATCTCCATGGCCAACACCTGAAAAACATTCGATAAAAGTCGAGTCAGAAGGAAAACACCAGAATCCTCATAACTAGAATGTTTACGTTGACTTTACAGAGCCCTTTAACCCCTATCCAATTTTAATTCACGACTCCTAAAAATTTTTTATGCTCTTGTTATAAGATAATGTACTCGTATTTTCTCAAAGACTTTATTTATCTTACGTTTCAAATTCCAA